>JBAMHZ010359663.1:0-12477 GCA_037177395.1 Alpinia galanga
AAGCATCTGGAGTCGTGGGTGATTTTGTGAAGCGGACGGCCGGGGGCGCAGAAAGAGGGGGTGGGTATCTGGTAGAGCGGTTAATTTGGGTTAGACCTGAGTTGATTCATCCTATCAAATAATTTAAATGGGTTCAATTTAAATTTACTATAGGCATAAAAAGATCAATCTATATGGATTATAGGTTAAAATAGATCAATCCATGATGGGCTTAGATTGGTCTGCGGATTGAAAAAATTAAAAATTATATTTTTTAATTGAGACATAATGATACAATATGTTAAATCTAAAACAGAGTCATTCTGTACTTGAGAAAGAACATATAATTTTTCACCATAATGATTAATAAAAATGAATACATGAGAAAATAAAATTTTTAAATATTTTTTATATTTCTCGAATCTAACTGCAGAAAGTAAGACGAGATTGATAAAGAAGAAAAACTGAGAGAAATTTTATTATTATAAAGCAATTAATTAGAGATTTGAAGAAAAATAAAATAAAATATTAAATATACAACACACCCTATATTACTAGAAGAGTAGAAAGAATATTAGGATGACTTCCATCGCACTATAAAGGATTAAATCATTATAAATCAAATTTGATGGAAAAAAAAAAATTGATATATAGTAAAATTATGGTCCGCGAGTCAGCCTGCCTAACCTGTAACCCGCCTTGAGTTGGGTTGGGTTGGGTTGAAAATTCTTCAACTTGTCAAAATAATGAGCTGATTTATTTCTACCTGCTAAATATTAGATTTATGATGAGTTAGTCCATCCCACCATGAATCTACCCGTTTGACAACATCTATAATGTATTCGCCGAGCGCGCAGTCACCAACTTAGTGTTAGTTATTAGTTGTGATTGCTAAGGGTTGAAGGCTTTAAAGGGTTTAAAAGGCTAATAATGTTGGTTTGGTCTAATGCGTAATGAGTTTTATGTGATGATTGATAAAATGTGTCAAATGTTTTTTTTTATAAAGTATTCAGGCTTTTTTTTTATATATATTTTAGCATTTAAATTTTTAATCTGATTAATTTTTCATCGAAGATTAATCTTCGTAATCATATAATCATATTTTCACATAGTTTTTCAAATACTCTTAGGTTGATTTCTAAATCGTTCACATAGTTTTTCAAATACTCTTAGGTTGATTTCTAAGGCATATTTGTAAACTTTTTCTCAAATGAGAATCGATCCCTTAAGATGTTAAATTGTGTTGAGACAATTCATGCTAGTACCCATTTGATGTACTTTCCTCTTCAATAGACACAACTGAGAATGATCATTAATGTGATAGTTTTATATTTTTTATAAAGTCATTCAACACCGAACCGAATATTCATTCTATGAAAATAGACTCTCAATTTTTTTTTTTTGCATGTAAATAAGATCGTCAAACATAGATTTTCCATCAAATTCAATGTCAAGAATCGAATTGCCAACGACGGCGGTGCAAAGGAGGGGAAAGGGAGGCGGCTTCAATCATCAATGAAATGATTAATTTATTATCTATTCAATTTATAAAACATTAAAAGTACAATAAAAATTCTAAAAAAACTCATGAATTTTAAAATAAAAAATGTCTCTATTGACATGAAATCTTTTGGATAAAATCTAAAAATAAATATATAAAATTTTTAATTCAAAGTAAATAATATCATATCCTTATATAGATATATAAATTCATCAATCCAAAGCAAAGAATACGAAGCTTCAGGTGAATTGGCAAGGTGCAATTTGGAAAAAAAAAACATGTCTATTTGCACTCCCATGAAAGCAGTTGTAGCAGCAACTCACAGTTGGCCTCGTTATGTTACAACAATATTCACATACTCTTTTTTGTACTTATCACCTGAATTTTTGATTTACTTTGCTAATGTAACGGTTAAGGCTTAAGAAACATGTATCTCAATTCACCAGGTCCATTGGCTCCCCTTGATGCTGTATTTGCCTGCACAATAAGGGATAAAATGTTTATTCATGGACATAAAAAAGAACATTTGTTCTCCATTCTCCAATTTGTCTGTCCCAGTTTTGGCAAATAATTGTAAATTCAATGGTACTGTCACTTAGCAATGCGAAATAGGTCTCAGAGTGCTTTTGTTTGTGTAGCCAACTTACCTATCCAAGTCTAGTAGCTCATGGATAATTCATTTTCAGCCTCTGCAATTAGTTGTTCTTCGATCTCTGCATCCGTAAACGTGAGAGCTCGCTGAAGTTTTCTATGGCAGAATACCTCAACTTCGGCCACGAAAACAGCTGTGACAGGTCTGTGATCTGATAGTTTTATCTCCGCTCTCTTGTAATTTACAAGTTTAACACCTTTGCCAAAGGATAGAACACGGTCACACCTGTAAATACACAATCGTGACCTCAGATATCCAACCAACCCAAAATTTACTAAGAATGCCGTCATGAAACAAAGGAATATTGATTTCTATATGTCATTGAACTGGAACAAAAAGCCAGTAGGTTATTCTTGTGCTTTCGAGTTTAAATCGATAAAGTTGCTCGGGTACCATTGAACAGCAAGATGCTGTCTTAAATGTTTTGAGAAAGATCTAGGTAAGAAGAAAGGAAAGGATGCATCACACCATGCAGGAGTTCGCCTTCCACCCTTTGTAGTCTCCCCTATGTATTTATCTGAGTTCAACTCATATTTGTAGGTAGGAGGGAAGTTTATAACACCCTCTGACCATCCATCGAAAACATGTCCTTTCTTAAGCTCGAGCCTCAGCTGCAGTGGTAACAAATCATACCAAAACTTGAGTAAAAGTTTCCTACCATATAGTTAGCGAATTTGAAGAGAGAGCGCGCTTTAATGAAATAAAATTCTCGTGCTAGCATAGCAGCTCATGTAATCACGTTAACTTGAAGTTCTCTTTAACAAAAAATAAATAAATGAATCAAACAATCAATATATATCATGCTCTTAATCTTAATCATCCAACTTTATAAGCAACACTTAGTTGACTTGAAACACAAATGAAAACAAAACTAAAAAAATATGAAACACAACAAATCACGTACCTGGTCCTTCTCAAATAGTTCACTCCATTCCTTTCTATTTATTAGTTCATGCGCTCTTTCATATGGCAGGTTGATGCGGTAATTTAGATCGCCTAACCAGATGATTCTTCTGAAAATTGAATTCATAAAAGTTAAAAATTTTGCATGCAGGTAAAGAAAATGAATTCAAACTTCAAGGCTTAAAGGAGAGGTGTCATATTCAATTTTCCAAGTTCCGAGTGGCTAGTAGTATCGTCAACTCTCCATCATGAGGCCTAAGTTCAGTTTTCCTGTTATATGTAGTATATACAACTATAGCATCATCATGGTCGATTTCTCCAGTGAGACTTGTTATTTAAGAATAAAGCGAAGTGCTGCACATCCTCCACTTTAACTAATAAAATAGCATAGAGTCGTTTGAATGCAAATCATATGACATGGTGAATATTTGATTAACTTACTCGTGATCCAAGATCGTCTTAGGCATTCTACCACTTAGAGCTGAAGAAGAACAGAATAGTGTTCTCCTTTGAATTTCTTGCACATCAGCATTCCTTCGAAGTTCATCACCTTCTTTTTCTCCCGAAGTTAGATGACTACAGATGAAGCAAAAAAGTGTCTGATATATAGACATGCTGACTGATATAGATCCCTGTAATGAGGCACAAAGATGGAAGGTTGTTATTTTTTAGAATCAGGTTATCCAATAAACAAACTTACATGATATGAATAATCCCGAACCCTGGCACCTCTAAGCACTTGCAAATTTGAAAAGTAGAAAAATTAGGCGAATGCGGGATAAACATGTAAATGTTCATCTGTAAAACAGCCTTTTCAAGATCGAAAGCTACAAGTACAAATTTTCTGAAAGCTTGTGCATTGGCTATCCAAAGTGCTATGATGCACGAGTTAATTGTCTATTAATATAAAGAGTGAAGAGAAACTTCAACACATACAAACCTTTAAACCATCGAAAGCAGTAGATTCCATTCATATTCAGTTGGTATTTTTAGAGTCATAATATTTTATCATTCATTACATGTTAAATTTGTCAAAATACTTATCCCATTCTGAGACTGAGATGAATCTCATAAACTTTAAAGCATTTTATGATTTCCATAACTTGCCAAAAGAAGAAATGGCCATTGGGCCATTCAACCCCATCAAATAGGGAAAAGAAATTATCATAAATTGAAGATCCATCGATTTTTAAGGACTAACCTTGTTACCTATATAGCCCATGACACCTACTCCAGCAGTCGATACTTTCAAGTTCTGAATATGCTTCCGCAGACTTCTACGTACCCAGACAGAGATATAAATACCCACCATTTGTTTGCTTATCATTCGCACAAACAATGACCTTTTCTTTCTATTTGCGACAGACTCGAAAACTAATTCAGGGCTCACAGATGGATATGTTGAATCTTTAGACTCAACATTGTGAGACTTGAAGGAATTGCATGCTTTAAAAGATTTATCTGAATTTAATGATTTTGGTCTTAGTGCATCCGCATTATATTGAGATAACAAATCCAATGGTTGTTCTGGCCAAATTAATCCAATCCTTTCTGAGCTGCTTAAAGTTTTGGTAAGCTTCTTTTTCTGACTTGCTATGGCTTCTGACCTCATATCATGATTGTTAAAGCTCAAATTACAAGATCTTTTTAAAATATGCTCGAGATTCGGTTTATGTGCATGTCGATCTGCAACCACAAAGGGCGTTTGCTCATCTGTATTTACATCAATCTGGTCTTCATTAAACTGGATATTCACGGACTGTGCATTGAGTTGAATGTCCTCATCACTGTCACTATCAGACTGGGGCAATAGTTCATCTTCTATGGCAAGAGAATCATCAGATGGTTTGAATCTTGATGGTGAAGGAGGATCACTGTAACATTTGTATTTCTCTTTAAATGATTGAATCTTGTTCAGTGTCTCACGAATTATTTGTTCCCATCTTTGGACAGGGCGGCTATCCTCAGCACCAAGGACATTGCCAGCATTTAGTGGAACAATTTCCTGAAAGCTGCAACAAAAAGAAACCTATTTTAGTGCATGAAGAGGCTAAAAATATGCTACCATCAGAACTGAACAACATAAAGAATTAATATGTTCTTTATGTTCCTTTGTACCCATGTCGAATAGCAACATTTGGACTTTGACACTCCTAGGGGGACAAAGGAAGAAAGACTAAATCTATGATATTTGTGAGATGCACCCACCCACACAGAAAAAAAGAAAAAGGAAAAACATGTCAGGCATCCAACACTAACAGGCTCAAGGTTGGGCATCAATATCAGCATGTTTTTGTAATATTGTTATCTTCTTTACTGCCATGTTGATCAGCATGAATTCCATGTAAATATTAGAGTTACCATATAGTTGAGAATGAACTATAAACTCCCTCTTATATGATGTTGTTATAGCAACAACATCAAGCAAGTTTAACGTGTGTGCTTTTTCCTTTTATCCTCTTTCAAAACGATATGAGCTCTCTTCTCAGAAAATCTAAACAAATCTATCATCAATTTTCAAAATTAAAGAAATGAGTCCCCTTTTTAATTGAAAGTTGATGACAGATTTCTTAACATGCATAAAGTATAATATATTTAGCAATTTTTCCTAGATAATCAGATTAGATGCTATTATTTAGTGTCTTTTTTTTAATTACAAAGAGATACTAAGTAATATGGAAAAGGTTTATTCTCTCTAAAGCTTCCCCTTAACGTGCAACGTAGATATGTATCATGCCCAACTAGCTACATAGAAACAAATCAAGTAGTAGAGAATACTTGGTAAAAATGTTAGCTTATTTATTGAATAGCTTAAGTGAGAGAGAGGTATATAAAAAATCTTATCCAAATAAGATCTATTAAAAATGAATGCAATAGGATACTAATAAATGATGGAGAAATGAAAGAACAATGGAAAATGTATTTTAATCAACTTTTTTAATGAAGGTTTAGATGACCACCTTAACTTAGATAATTTAAGTAAGTTAAATGAGCATAGAAATTTAAATTTTTATCGTAGAATTCAAATTTCAGAAGTAAAATAAGCTTTAAATGAAATGCAAAATGAAAAAGTCATTGGATCATATCATATCCCGATAGATGTATAAAAGTGTATAGGGAAATAAGGTATGTAATGACTTACAAAATTATTTAACATGATATTGAAAATAAAAAAAATGTCTGATCAATAAAGGGTAAATACTCTAATTCCCTTATATAAGAATAATGATAACATACAAACTTGTACAAATTATAGAGGTATTAAATTAATGAGTCATACTATGAAAATAGGAAAAAGATTAAGGAGATCATGATTTCCAAAAATTTCTCAATTAACTAATTGAAAACTATCGGGAGAAAAAGTAAGATCTACACATGGTATTCATTGAGTTAAAAACTTATGATAAAGTCCCAAAAGAAATTATATGGAGAATTCTAGAAAAGAGAGGTGTTAGCGTAGCATATATTAAACTAAATAAGGATATGTATGAAAAAGTAACGACAGAGTGAAGACTTCAGGCGGATTAACTAAAATATTTACAATAAAAATAAGGTTACATCAAAAATCAGCTCTAAGTCCCTATCTTTTTGCACTAATCATGGACGAACTCACGTAACCCTCCTCCTTTATCCGGGCTTGGAACCGGCCATGATAGGTCATCATGAGCGGAGTTTAAAAACAGAATATATGAAATTTAAATTTAGCAATATTAGAAATAATGAGCCAAGTGTCAAGATAGGAGACGATGAGTTATCTAGAACTGAGAGCTTTAAGTATTTAAGATCATTTTTGCAAGACAATGAGGGATTGAAAGAGATGTCTTATATAGAATATAAACAGGATGGTTGAAATGGAAGAGAGCGTCGGATGTTTTATGTAATCATAAAATACCTCTAAAACTTTAAGGGAAGTTCTACAAAATGACGGTTAGACCTGCTATGTTATATAGTGCTAAATGTTGGACTACAACTCGAGCATATGAGCAGAAAATGAAAGTTGCAGAAATGAGGATGTTAAGATGGATGTGTGGGCATACGAGGATGACCAGAATAAAAAATGAGAGCATTAGAAAGAAAGTCGGAGCTGCATCTATTGATGGAAAACTCCGAGAGACACATTTAATGTGATATGAACATGTACTTAGATGACCAATAAATGATCCAGTTAGGCGATGTGAAATTATGATAAATATGCACATCAAACAAGGAAGAGGAAGACAACAAAAGGCTTGGTTAGCAATAATAAAATAAGATAAAATTTATTTAAATATAAATGATAATATAATAGGGGACAAAACCTAGTGGCATATTAAATGTGTTATTGCTTTGTACTTTGCTTCAACCCTAGAATGTGCTATCACATTTTATTTTTTGCTCTTCCATATTTCAAGGTTGCCTCCAACATATATATAAAATCCTAAGGTAGATCTTCTATCAATATTTGATCTAACATACTCAACGTCTAAGAAGACCTTAATGTTTAAATGTTCATACTTCTTGTATGGTAACTCTAAGATAAATAAGCTTAGCTATTAGTTTTCAGTGACAAGAAGTGTCTTCACTCTAACCTCTTGTAATAACTAGAAATTTTCTAGTTATTACAAGTGGGGAAGCACTCAAGGGATGGATAGGGCATAATATGTCATTTACATTCACATAAGGGGGCTTGCACGTGGAGCATGGATCTGAATTCTATCATGGTACTTGTGAGGAAAATGGTATATAAATATTGATACAATTATACAATTCCATAATGATGCTAATAGTGTCATTAATTATCAATTACATGCTAAAGAAGAATATCAACTACTTTATTAATTTTACAATTGTTATTGACATTAATATTATATGAAGATTAAATTTACTAATCATACACTGAATTCATTTAAATAATATTAAATAAAGTAACTACCAATTATTATTAGTATTATTAGTTATTTTTTTGGATAATATTTAGAATATATTACTGATTAATGTGATTATTATAAATATTATCATATCAAACCAATTTTTTTATTTTCTTATTTCTTAAATTTTTCTTCCTGATTTTAGTTCCACCAATTCTACCAAGACAATATGCTGGATTGAATGTTTCTTGAATATCCAATATTAGCACTGCAAGAACACATCAGTTTTTTAACTAGGATGCGTGCATCATCACTGCATTAACTCCTCGAGGTTAAAGAAATAATTTATTCTCCTTGGTACTTTAACTAGGTTTTTTATTCAACAGATTAATTAGTTTAATATGTTTCCTCCAATGAAAGATACGATTAGCTTTTAGGTACATATTTATGAAAGTCACGTTTCTAAATTTAAAATGATAAAAGTGTAGAAGGAAGATAACTTTAATTGCATTAAACATATTTAGTTACTAGCAGACCAACCTAATTACCAATAAGAAGTTGCAACTAGATAGTGATGTTGTGAGATGTCAGGCAACATGAATATAATCCAGAGTGATTAGGCATGCCAACCCTATGGGATAAAATGTCTAGGGCATGGTTAAACACGTATAAATATTTGAAAAATTGCACATATATCCTTATAAGTATACTTTGCAGATTTTTAAATTTGAAATTTATCTTCACATATTATTCTAATATTGTATGTATGTGTGCATGTATATGCCATTAATTAGTATCATATTTATTTAATATTTTAGAATCAAATTTGAATAAAATGAAAAATTATCAAAAAGAATAAACACAAAGGGTATAGAGGAGAGAAAAGAAAGGTAGAAAAAAGATTACGATAAGGGCATTTTGGGTAGATATTTTTAACTGACATCATTAAAGTAAATTTAATTTAGGCATTGGCATTACAAAAGATTTTAAGACTTAGAAGGATGCATATGTGTAACATTGGACTTTGTAATGGAAAATATGCTATTTCGTAATTTTAAACGTAAAGTTCAAAAGTTGAAAATCAATGTGATTCCTAACAGGTTCATAGAAAAGTTCCTAAGTTTAGGTATATACTCAGATCAGGACCACCATGAGTTTCCTTTGCGAAGTATGATTGCAAAAGAGAATGATAATGTAGCTGAAGGCTAATCTCTGTTTTCATATATGTACAAATGCTGCAAAATCCTTCAGAATCATTCTTACTAGAATCTCTTCATTTGTTACTAACATTTCTTGGCATGACATTGTCAGCGCATAGAAACAATGCAGTGGCTACTTATATATAGGGTGTGAACTATGATATAAAGTTTATGTCATGTGTAAAAGTTTAGAGAAATATGTATAGCATCTATAATTACTGGATGATTGAATATAATTTCAGGGCTATTGCTTGTGTTATTAGAGTTACCCAAGCACATATATGTCAGCAGCTTCCTCCATATGTAGCCAATCGCTGATGTCTAAATCATCTGGTGGAAGTCTTCCCCCTACATTCCATGTTCCTGCAAGAATCCTGATTGACCAAACAATTAGCAGATTACCAACTTCTGCACCTTCTGATTTTAGACACCTAAAAACACAAATGGGGATTATAAGAAATGAATAAAAAGTGTGATAACAAGGAGCCTTTGGATTTTCCTGCAAAGATCCTGATTGACAAAATAGTTAGCAGATTACCAACGTCTGGACCTTCTGAAATTAGTTGCCCAGAAACACAAAGGGGATTATAAGTAATGAATAGAAAGTGTGAAAACTAGAAGTCTATGGATTTTCCATTGAATAGAATAATTGCTTGCCACTAATAGTGTAAACATAGTTTGGATAAGGTGATATTAGAAACATGCCTTAGTTCCTTGGTATTAATATATTGAGAGCGAAGAGTCTCAGATTTTCGTCTTCGTAACCTATAAGGAATGCAGTCCCTGCGATTCGCTGCAAATAAAATATAAGGGCACATGCAACCATGAGAATTGTAGTAGTTACCAATAAATCAAATGTATAAAGAAATATATGATAGCACAGACAATATTCAGATCAGATGGAGAGATTAAAAAATATTAATATATATAGATAGAGAGAGAGAGATATTCCAAAAGGACTACAAAACTGAGGCAAAATCATACACTTTGTAGATGTCTTATGAACACTTTGCAGAATCAATTAAGAGTTTTCTTGTTTCTTGGAACAGGTAGTCTTATATTTCCTTCAAGCTTTCTAGTGGACAAAATGAAAGAAAAAGGGGAGAAAAGATCTGGTGATGATCACAATAAAATCAACATAGTCAATTGCAGAATTTTAATTCAAGGGAATGGTGCTCAAATTACAGCAGATACAACAGCCTATCAACACATGACAATGTAGGCTTAGATAGAGAATTAGCTTAGATACAGGGTCTGGCTAGAGAAACTATTTGAGTTTGGCGGAGCTAGTGCCGTTGAGTGGATGATTCACTTCGGCAAAACTAGGCGTTAGGTCGAGGTGGATTTCTTCTAGGTGGTTGGTCAAGGTCTGTGATGCATTGTTGTTGACCTATGCTTCTGGACAACTCTTACATATTTACTCATGATCATCTCTCAGCGACTAGTTTGTTATGTTTGGATAAGTTCATGAGAAAACAGTAGCAAATTTGACCTAAGAAAGAAAAGTTATCAAAATCTGGAAATAAGATATTAGAAAAAGAAAAAAAAAATGGAAAATTTACCATTGGTCTCTGCACCAAGACCGCCCAATCTCCTCTCCTCATCACGCAATTGACGCTCCCAACCGCACATCTCTGCACCAGGCCAATACGGGCACACGGATTATAGGAAGAAAATGAGTCACCCAGCAAATCAAACGAATAGGTGAGAAGTAGGAGAAAGAAAAGAACTCAATCGACGGAAAAAACGAAAAGGGGAAGGATTTCAATGTTTAAGTTAAGGAGAGAGTTAATGTTCACAAAATAAGTAGAAGAAGAGAAACCACAACCTTCGTACTCGAACTCGCTCTCCGTGGTCTCAGCTTCGTCGGCGCTAAAATCGGACTCTCTGGAGCTGATATTGAGCCACTTCTTGAGAACGATCTTGGGCCACAGCTGCAGGCAGGCGCAATCCAAACAAGAGAGTTCAGTCCAACTCCACTGCAATTCCTCCAATCGACGAGCGCAATAACAAAAAAAGCAAGCACGAAATGGATCTGCCCGTTCACGCCACTAGTAAAAGGTATACAAGAACGAAAACTGAAGCCTTCTTACCGGTCTTTGCTTTTTCGACGCTGCCTGCCTCATTTTGCAGGTCGACGGCGAGGGTGAGGCGATCCGAAGCCGGGAATGGAGCTCCTACTCGTCTCTCCGGCGCCACCAACGAGAGGAGCGAGCGAGGAGATCGGCCGTTGGGCTCAAAATAAATAGAAATTTCGATGGAAAGGTCGCGGTGGAGGGGTCTCTCGGGAGTCGTCGGATCTGGACGGTTCGAATCCGTTTCAAAGGTCGACAGAGAAAGGTGCGGATGAATGGTTGACGAGAAACCAAGCGTTCGATCAGCTATCGGACGGCTGATAAAAGGTCTGCATAGAAAAATGGTATGCCGAGCACTCCATCCATAGTGCCGACGCCACGTAACCGCGCCAAGGGAGGTGGAAAGAACTTTTATCCACTATTATTCTCAATTTCATTATCTTTGATCCTACTATACTCAATATGTGAACTTTAGTCGATGCCAGTATTGTCAGATCATAATTAAAATTTGATTAAATCATAATTAAAATTCAGTCAAATATGGTCGGACTCCGACTTTAATAGGATTGTAATCAGATTTTCGATTATAATTCGGTTGAAATTTAACTGAATTATAGCCGCCAGTGGCCACGACGTTGGGGTCATAAATTAAATTCCGATTGAAATATAATCACAATCTAATCGAACTTCGATTCCGATTGAACCACAATTGGATTCTAGTTGAATAGCAATTAAAATTTAACTGCGCAAGGAGCGATGCCAACAACTATCGAATAAAATTATTATATATTCTTCATTATCATACACAATCATACAAATTTACATCGCGCATAAGATAAAGTCACGTTAGTCTCAAAATGTAAATAATAATAATAATAGAACGGATAAACTTATAAAAACCTTAACTAGACACAAACACAGCCTCCAGGTATAACTCGATTAGTAAGTGCACATAGATAACTCTTAAGTGGACATGAGTTAATTTTCAGAGAGGTCATCGACTCCCTCCTTTACATTTATCATACTTGAATTTCTAATTTACTCTCCTTTTCAATATGGATGGACAGCTGAGGGATTTACTAATATGGTGGTTTCTTTTTTTTTTTTGCACACACAAACAAGAATCTAAAGTTTACGTGGATATTAAATGTTATATATATATATATGATTGTTATCCTGCGTGTCGCCTTCTATGTGTTGCGTGTGCGACAACCCGATCCCGACGTCGTCTTCTCCTCGGCACCGCCAGCGTCGACCGCAATCCGGTCGGCGACTAATCGGGGAATGACCGGACACGCCCCGGCCAATCGTCGGCCGGAAT
>JBAMHZ010359773.1:0-12477 GCA_037177395.1 Alpinia galanga
CATTATTAGTAAATTAATTAATTAATTTTATTTTGCAATAAGCTAACGATGTATATTTTCTATAAAGGCCAAAAAGTATATTTTAATTTATTATCCACAAAAGAAGATATAAAAATGTGGTGGCGGCATTGGTGAGGTGTCCCAACGGAGATCACAAAGTTTGAAACCAAGAAAATTGAAGGAGGCAAAAGAATATGTTCCCACGAACAAGTCAAAAAGCAGGGGGGGACAGAATTAAAGCACTAAATAATATTCAAAATATTGTGTATTTTTTACAATATTTATTATTATTATTATTATTATTTATATTATTTACAATACATGTGGCCCACGTACCTTCTTTATAGCCAAACGATCGCGAGCTTAGGCAAGTTTGCTGTTATGATACATTAATAATTTAAAATTGAACTAAATATTTGAGAAATTGTATAAATATTTTATCAGTTTTTATTTACTAATACTGAAATATTCAAACCTTCAGTCTAATTAATCTTTAAAAATAATTAATCTGACCTTACGATTTTCTAGGTACATCCTTCCAATAATTGAGATAAAAAAATATAAAATCACTACATTAACAACCCCCATCGCTGTCTCTACGTGTGAAAGGGAATAAATCAGGATCTCAGGTGACCAATACAGAAATATGGAGTCATCGGTAGCCTAGCGATAAAACTCAAAAATTAATTTTTTACCCTTTCAAGTCTTAATACAGTTGCACTGGCCATCTGAATTAGCCATGAGAGCTAACAATTGAGCTAAAAGATGTCAACCCCCGTGGATATTCATTAACTACTATAGAAGTACTTATAGCTTTGATAGCTCAATTCAAACTCTACAATTACATCATCTTTAAAAGACTATTCAATGTCAAAACTTTATTCTATCCATCGTATAAACTCCTACATAAAGAATCACTTTTACATATTTTTTTTAAAAATTTATCATTGAACGTTGTCTCGGTACAAGATCAAACTATTATAGTTATGATTTTACGGTGATGCTTTACTTAGTAATGATTTTTGTGGCTATAAATGCCCACAGTTTTTTTTTATTGGGTTCAATTTATGTTTAAAAAAATCAATGCAATTATAAAAAAAAAAGATATTTTGGGAAATTTTAGGTAAGCCTTCTATTATTGAAAGTTGGGTGCGGAATAATAAATTGCTAAAAAAAATTAATTTCATAATGTAAAATATTTCCCTTTCATATTTGAATTAGATTCTTAGCCTTTACACATTTATCATTTATCAATTATAAAAAAATCAAAATAGAGACCTTTTATCGACAGAATATAAAAAAAAATTATGCTTAACAACTCTAGATCTAAGAATTTGTCTTCACATACATAGAGTATGATTTTGATATTGAACAATTTTATAAAGACAATATAACTGATCAGACTTCACTGTTGAACCATGAGCACTTCTCAGATTTAGCCTTGTTGACCAATGAAAATTTTTATAAAGTCAAACTAATTATTCCTAATAAAAAAATCAAAATAATAATAAATAAATAAATATAAATACTAATTATAAGTCACCACCGTATAAAATTCATAATAACTAGGTAAATAAAACGCCGATAAAACCTTTTTAAAAAATTTAAAAAAAAAAGGTCAGCAAATAATCGAGAGAATCATTAATGAAGAGGAATCATCATCCATCTTAAGGAATAATGACGGTCAAACAAAACCGTACGACAAACAAAAAGCTTGTACTGAAGAAAGCAGCACAGCACACCACAGCTTGCCTTCCCATTGCTTTGCCGTGGCATCCATATCAATCTCCTCTTTTCTTTCTCTCTTTTTCTCATGATTTAAATTAATTTTCTTTTCTTTTCTTTTCCAACCAATTTAGTCTAAAATTTAAGGCTATTTCAATTCGATCTTGATGCTAACAACAATTTCAAATCGAGTTGAACCTAAGCGACGATCGAATTGTGTAATTAGGGATGGACGCAAAGATTACAAGTTAAAGTAGTAGATTCGAATATGTAGTAGATTACAACGTATTTAGTGTAAAATTAAAAATTTACAGTTCAAATCTGAGCTTAATTGGGTCTAAAATTTAAATATATAGTGTCAATTAAAAAATATATAATTATTAAGCCATGGGCTAGTTGAAATAATAATAATCTTTATTTAAACGATAAAAACTTCATTTTCTTAGACTTCACTTTCGCCACGTATCAACTCTCCCCCCTTAGTCCACTTTAAAAAAAAAATTGATTATGTTTATTTCTCCACTTGACCTTTTTCACTATCAAATTGAGAGAAAAATAATCAAATTAATAAATTTCTTAGCATGCATGCCGTATCAATATATACCGAACATATTAATATTAATGATATACTAAAAATTTTAATACGTTATTATACCATATTGAATTTTTTGGTATCGATATCGGTATATAATTTTAATATTTTTTAGTATAAATACCAAAATTTTTAATACTAATATTGAAATTTTTAGTACCGTATTGATATTTCAGTATGAACAATGTGAAATTTAAACTATATCAAAATTTTGGTATATTGAATTTTTGATATATTAAATTTTTGATATGGTATATGATATCATATAAAAAAATTGATATACCATACAAAACTAACCATATAAAAGTGACGTGCACTACCGATTATCAAGATAAATAAGAAAGCTACGACCTTCTTAATTTGTAACCTATAAATGTTTTTTTTTTTATTGAAATAATTTTATTAAGATTTGGCCATACTTTCCACTTGGGAACAAACTAATGAATTATTAGTGGAACCCACGCGTGTTCTTCCAAGGACCAATGCAAATCCAGCTGAGCTGGTCTGCTCACGGATCGAATCGAAATTGGATCCGATCCAGAACTTAAACCCGATTAACTAACAGAGCGATACGAGAGGACAAGCTGGTTACAAATCAGACCCATTTTCAATCGCCGATTCAAATTGATAATTCGCATTGAATTAATTTTAAAATATTACTATTTTTAATTT
Organism: Alpinia galanga; assembly: GCA_037177395.1. NCBI lineage: Eukaryota > Viridiplantae > Streptophyta > Magnoliopsida > Zingiberales > Zingiberaceae > Alpinia > Alpinia galanga. Next base: position 2,990 of record JBAMHZ010359773.1, read on the forward strand.
AATTTTTTAAAATAATAATACTAATAGTGTGATTTTAAATTGATTCATTTGTTTTAAAATTTTAACTATTATATTAATCTATTTAAATCAATTTTTTAAATTTACTTATTTTATTTTTTTTAATTGATACCACATATCTAGATCTTAAATCCGACTGATCTAATCTTACCATAAGAAAGTTTCCTACCAGCCACCTAAATAAATCAGGACAATTTATAACGTAGAACCCTTTTACTTTTAATTTATTAAATTTAATCTCATTATTTATTTATTTTATTTTATTTTATATTCATTCAATATTAAATTTATAAAAAATATTTAAATTATGTGATACGATCAATAAAAAAATTTATAAAAAAATATAATTTATTTAATAATACAATTATATATAATGAAGATTATCATAAAACATAAAAATTAATCAAATATATACTAAAAAAAAAGAGATTATTTAGATTTTAATGCAGTATTTTTCTCGATTTATTTTAGAGTTCAACTTTTTTTTTAACGCTTAAATACTATTTAACAATTCAATAAAAACTATAATTTTTAAAGAACGAAATAAAAATTTTTGATAGTGCAAAAATTAACAAATGTGATTTTACTATAAGGCACCTTAAATAAAGTTATATTCATATTTATAAAGTCTTAAAAATATTTTTTAATCGTGAATAAACGGCGAATCTCAACTATAAACCTTAATCGTTATGAACCGTTAAGATTAAGAGGCAATTGACCACGAAACCGTCGTACCCAAATCGTAATCAGGCCTAAACCCTAAACCCTAAACCGTTAAAATTAAGATTACAAGCACTTCTTTAATTTACCCAGGTGATTAGTAAAGATCTACTGAAACTCTAACCTCTTCCGATTCAATTGTTGAAAAGATATCCCTGAAAGACCGGGAGACAGAATTGACCATTTCAAAGGATTAATCGGATCGAAAATTTGAACATCCAGTGCCAGTAAAAAAAAAAAAAGAAGAGAGAGAGTAGAGTTCTATGCGAGCGTTAGTTTTATGCGGGTATAAGGCGCTGAGAACTGAGTCACTGTCAAGGGTAGGATGGGTTTGGTACAGTATATTAATTTTTTTATATGATACCATATACCATATCGAAATTTTCGATATAAAAAAATACATACCGATACCATACCAAAAATTCGGTATACCAAAAATTTCATATTGAAATACCGATACAATACTAAAAATTTCGGTATCGATATCCAAATTTCGATATCGATACCGAAAAATATTAAAAATTATATACCAATACCGATACCGAAAAATTCAATACGGTATAATACCGTACTAAAATTTTCGATGTACCATTAATATCAATATTTTCGATAAATATCAGTTCGATAAATATGATATATCGACATTTTCAATATTTTTTCCATCCCTACTCAAGGGCGAAAACCACGACCCCGACGAGGTAAAAGGGGGCGAGAGAGAGAGGCTCGATCGGAACCGCCCTCATTCTTCCGCCTCCCTCCTCTTCCTCTCTCGATCTACTCCCTTCCGCCGAGCCCTCACCTTGCCGGCGGAGGAGATCCCGACGGCGGCGACAAGGGCACACCGCCGGAGGAGGGCAAGAGTGAGACAGCAGGAGAGACGCTTAGAGTGGAAGTCAGGGAGTGGCCAAGGAAAAAGAAGTAGACACAGTGAGATGCTGAAGAAAGAGATCAAGCGAACGGAATGAAGTCTTTTGCTTCAGAGCTACAAGGAACAGAAGGTGGGAGGTGTGCTCCTCGGTGTTCGATGTTCAAGAGCAGTGGCGGTGGGCAATAAAATTCAACTCATTTGTAACTTAGAGGAATCTCGACCAGGTGAATTAACACCAAATCATATTAGTATTTACTCATTCATTGCGTGTAACCGACAAGCAAGCCACGGGAGAGGAAACTTAGCAGTGAAATAAGATTTTGATTACCTGAAGAAGGTCATTTAAGTGCCTTTAGATTGGCAGCAAACTTATGGAACGATGGACTCGATCAGCTCCTGCAGCGGGGCGAGTTCCTTCTTGTCAATCAACCCAAACTCCTGATTCACAATAACACAATAGATACCGAGAATCTTAAGCTGGAATTTAAGCTGGAAGTGAGAAATCATTGAGATGCAACTCGTAGAGGTGGAAGGCAGAAATAGGCACTCACATAAGTGAAAAGAATGAAATGCTTGAAACAGGTGTTGAGATGTGCTTCTTCCTTGAGGCTCACGATCTTCTGAAAATGCGAGTGGTAAATGTGTGCGTAGACACGGAACAACCGCTTGAATATTGTCTTAACGACGTCTTTGAAGTTGGGAGGGAATGGTGTCCCTACAAAAAATGCATAAAGATGAGGAATTTAAGCTCCCTTAGTTGTCGTTGTTGTCATAGAAGAATGGTTATAAGAACACTTGGATCGACAGGCTCTACCGAGCTTTTGAGGAAAAATAGATTCATCGTCGAGCTGAACTTCGATCCACTCCATCAGGTACTCAACGTACTTTGGCGCTGAGACTTCGATAGGCTTCTTTATTTGTACGCCGTCCGCCCATCTATACTCGTACCTACAAATATAAATCTGCAAATAAACATACGATGCAAAAGCAACTCATTTGGGGGATCACAAAAGTTTTGCTTCCATATGACTGACATTGGATGAAATATTCAGGGCAATTCTTATAAGAAGCAAAATGCATAATTCTCCTTGAATGACAAAGCAACCTTTCAGTTGAAGAAACAGGCATGGATCATGATGGACACAGGTAACTCTTGATGACAAAATGGAAAAATTTACCACAAGTTAGATTCACTGAAACTAGTATGTTGCAATATAGAGGCGCATTGATGGAACTTATTCAAGAATATGAGAAATACGCAACCCAAGTTTTAATTCAAGGTAAACCTCTTGATGCTAACGAACCATAAAAGAAATATTTAATAGATGAATTTAAGTAAAACTTGACCAACAAACCATATGTGTAGCCAACTAATTAGTGCATAAGAAGCAATATGTCCAAAATGTATTTACTTTAGTTACATGGAACAAATTCGACGAATGAGCCATATGTAAATGTACATAGTTAGTTTTATGTAATATCTAGCATAGCTTGTTGAAGCCTTGATTCAGTTTGACAATAAAGTTACCACCTTCACCCTTTTATTGAATAACTCCCACAAAGCTTTCACAAGATGCATTTGGAAGGTTAGTAAACACCACCTTTGAGCAAGTAAATGTCTTTTTTGTCATTGATTCCTTCCATCTAGAACTTAATTCCTAATCTTTTTTTGGATTTTTCTGCCGGCCATGGAGACTTCCCTCTCCTTTCTCTTGTTTAACATCAACCCTTAATTAAATGATTCTTTTTGAGGTAATGAACAATAAACTTGGTCAAGTCACTCAAGCATCTAACAATGCATGTGATATTCTTTATTCACTATAAATGTTCTTAGACATTTCAGAAGCTAAAATAGAAAGGAAAGGATGTTTTATCTAGCGTACTTAGGCCCTGCAGTCATTGTAGGACAATTCTCTGCTGTACAGAATTCTGTCAGAGTGCCATAAAGCAAATTCACTTGATTGAAGAAATCCACAGCTGAAACACCACCACCAAAAAAAGGAGCATTTAGTTTCATGTTCCACAGATTGAAGAAACATTTTTTCCGAGATATATCAAAACAAATTCCTAGTATCACATGATAAAGCAATATAAACATATAAATATCAGAGAGTAAAAAAAATATTACTGAAGTAAAATAGTAGTTTAAAAAAATTAAGAATATTACTGTTGACAGCAAGCCATTCATTTAAATCTTCCCCAGGTGGAAGCCTCACTGCTTCCCTGAGGTTCCCACTGCCTAATGTTGCATCAATGTGTTTCCTGAGTTGGGCTCCCTACAAATAAGAGAGTCAAAAAATGATTATAGATCTAACAGCGTAGCATTACTGAGACTAATTCAAGATATCAAAAAATAAAATTGCATATGTATTAAGAGTATGTTACCAGGAAAAGAGTAAATATTAGCAAAGGAAATGTTCATATGGGTCCCCATTGATGTATTACCATGGGCTACCATAATTATTAAGAAAAATAAACATCTATGCCTAATCTCATATCCAGAAAAAATTCAAACAACCATTTCAATGCTCTCTTGACTTTAAATGGTACCTATCTTGCACTGGAATAAGATTTCCCCCCGTCAGGGTATATATGAATTTGGAATCTAAGTAGGGCTAAATAAAACCTCCAATCAAGAAAAGACAGTCTGAGTTGCATAAAAGAGACAACACACATGTGAGCCAGCACTGAAATGAAATTTCTCTCCATCAGGCAAATCACTTGGATATGACTTATGAGACATTTAAAAAGGGCAAAACAAAACTGCCAAGCAAGAAAAGACAGTTTGTGTTGCATAAAAGAGACAAAATACATGTGAGCCAGACAATAAACGTCAAGAGAAACCATCAAATGGATTCAGTTTTCATAAAGAGAAGAAGAACAAGTTGGATAGCATAAAGCACAGGGACTACAACTCTACAACATGTTGAGTCATAAATTTGCAAAAGATAGTTCACTATGAATAAGATAGTGTTCGATCAAACACAAGGACCAGATGACTCTACCCTCATTTTCAATTTCTTTGAACCCCTTTCTCTTATCCTTCATAAACAAGGACATTTTAGAAAGAAAAAAAAATCCTAGAAAAGGCAATTGACACTGCCTCAAACATTTAATAACTAGGATTAAAGACCAAATTGTACGATTATAAATGAAAATAATTCTGGTATAGCAAATCCTACACTCAATGTAAAAATTGAGTATGATTACTACCAATAGTTTAATACCAAAAATGAAATAACCAACATGAATTCCCATTGTTGAACCATTACAAAACGAATGTGATTTACAGCACTAATATTTAGTGAACTACCTTGTTATAAAAAAGTTCCATTTCTATGGAACTGCCTAATCTTCCTTCAATAACTGAAGTTAGAATAGAAAATTAGTTTTACTAAGAATGACCTAGATTATGAGATGAGAATGTCAATATCTTATATATTCTTATAGAAAAGTGATGTTAGTAATCATCAATCTATGCATGAATAAGAAAACATATGGAGTCATTACCTTACTCCCTGAAGGAGCACTCTTCTTTGGTCTAAAAGTCCGCTGGTTCCTGGAAGACAATAGGTTCATGTAAGCAGAACATCTGATGAATTCGAAGAATCAAAAATATGCTTAAAAAGTTTCTTGTGTTTCAAACAAACGGAGCCCTAAATCTACTGATCCATATACTTCTAGCAAACTGTTTAACTTTGTTGTAACAACTTGCACATTCAAATCTAAAACAAATAGCATAGCCAATTGAAACAAAAAAACAAACAAACAAAACAAAATGGCATCTCCCAGTTCTCAATTTTTGAGTTGCAAGAGAAGTGTATGCAAAAATTTTACAAAATCATAGAACCTGGTCCCTAATTCGACCAATCAACCCTTAGATTCTACTGGAATGTTATACCATGCATCTTTAGAAGAAAGGAAAAAAGAAAAAAAAAGAAGAAGAAGAACTCATCCTGTAACCTAAACAGCAACGTCATAAACGAATAATCACTCGGCTTCCAAACGGAGGACTTAACGAGACGGACCGAGGAAACAATGAAAACCAAACAAAAAAGCAAATTATCGACATGCATAAGTACCATCCGAGATTCCATATGTCAGGAAATGTTGCAGATCATGAAACACAACAAAAAAAACCTAATTATTCCACTCGCAGACGCAAAATTGACTAGCTGATCCAAGAAAACGATCAAATCGAAACGATTAAAAGAACTCAATCGAAATCGAGGAAGCAGGCACCTTCCGAGACCGAAGAGGCTCATGGCCGATCTGATCTGATTGAGTACTAGATCTCTTCTTCTTCGTTCCTCCTGGTCGTCGATGGGCCGATGGCGCGGAGCGAGCTCTGAGCTTTGCGATCCGAAAGGACATTAAAAAAAAATGGAGGGGAAGCAAGGCGTTCCTCGTTCTGAGGCTTGATCTGAGGATTCACTGTATCTACATAGACAGGAAGCAGGCTTGTCGTCCACTCAAAACGCAACTATCGCTGTGAAGATATCATAGAATGAAATCATGATTCGAAAGCCTGTTTCCAGTCTCAGACAATGCAGCGACCTCCAGATGTTCGGCGTGCATGTCTCATTCAACTGCCTAGCTGGATCGCACCATCAATATTTAGAAAAAAAAATGATTTTTTATTTAAAATCAAAACGACGGTGCTTATTTTTATTATTATTAAAAGATGCTTCGTTAATAAGGAAGGTCGAGAAGGCGGCGAGCAATGGAGTTCAGGAACTCACCAGGCGTCGAAGGTCGATTCCGGTGGACAGTAGAAGGGATCGAATGATCATCATCCGGCTACGATTCTGAAGTAGAAGCGGCGTTATGTTCATGAGTCGACGGAGTGAAGTCGGAGGAGGGGACGGAGATCGGCGAGCAGCACAGCACGCCCGGAGTCGACGACACGATGGAATATGGATGGAGAGTAGAGTGGAGAGGCGTCGGTGGAGGGGGTACACGATTGGTGGTGCTGCTGCTGCTGATCTTGCTTCGCTCGCCGGCCATACTCTTCCCGGCGAATCCTTAACCGTGAGCCAGCTTCATTGATCGCCCACTGAACGAGGGCCAAAAACCCTAATCTGAATAGGAGATGCCGCCTCCGAGATCGGAATTTTTTTTTCGCCATTGGTAATGAAAATGCCCCTGCTACACCAGATGATCTCTGCCATGAATACGGCGGCGGCGGAGGACAAACGCAGCAGATATTTGCTTGAAACCCGCCGGTGGCTGGGGCGGTGTTTCTGCCGCTACTCAATCTCGCTGTGTTCGCCGGTGGGGTTATACTCAAAAGGCTTCCTTTTCCTTCGAAACTCTGATCGTCTTCTGCTTCAACCAGCGAGTCCACTCCTGCTTTGCTCTCGCCGTAGACCGCTGCTGCTCCTGTTTTGCAAGTTCTGATCAATGCGTTGCTTTTCTTTCTCATTGCCATTAACATCTTCCACGAGCTTCAACTGCCGCAGTAATGGCGCTGATGGTTCCACTGCTAATGGAGGAAAATCATACCAGGTAACCCAACACATTGTGAATTATGATAGTAAAAGACCATAAACAAATGAAATGAATTCTTTTACTATGTGGAAAAAGAAAATAAAACACTACCTTAAAGATCAGAGGAAGCCATGATTGATGGATCATTCTACATCAGCTACAAAGCCAAATACACTGAAAAGAGGAAGAAAATATACAGTTATCTTCAGGATGAATCTATCTTAAGCTTTGTAGACAGCTGAAAGGATCAAGCCAAAAGCTGGCCGGGGACTTGCAACTCCTTCAGAGCTGTGACTAGCCAATCGAGTCCCTGTTATTCAGATCATAGAGACCCAACCCTTCAGATACCTCCATTGGAGTCATTGCACCTTTCTGAATGAAATAAGGCAGTTAAAATCCAGTTTGATCTGACTTGTAAATAAATACTACGGTGAAAGCTATTATGGTCTTTTGGTATAGCGGCTGAGAGCCTGATACTGAACTGGCTTCAGAAGATTGTCGATCTGCATTACATTCATATGGAGCATTCTACCAAGGATCTCTAACTGTGGTTTTCCGACATGGAGTGAAGCTTGTCGATCTACATATGGAGGAACTTCTTACTTCCAAGAGCAAGGTAAAGACCTTCCTCTTCTCTTACATAAATGTGGGAACCTGATGTATTGCAACTTTACTGTAAACTTATGATTGCACACACTGAATAGCTCTTTATTTCTATCAATTTTAGTTTGGCTTGTCGAGTAATCTGACAGCGTCGAAAATTAACTCTGAGGCTCTCAAAGAAAATACAGAAGACTCAAAGCTCATCTTGGAAATTAATCACTTGATACTGGAACTAAATTTAGTATGTTGTTGCTCATTGTAAAGCAGAACTAGAGATGAGAGTACCAGCAACTTAACAACTAATGTCCTAATATTATTCAATCAGTTGTAATCCATGACTCCAATCTCAATAGAGGCTGATGCAGTCACTTTTTAATAGCATTGGAGACTGATGAGTCATTCACGATTGCAGCATTAATACCTATCAAAGTAACACGCATTAGATGACCACTGCTAGCACTCTTGGTGACGGTCCTCCAATATTTAAGTCAGATAAGACATAAAATGAGTGTAAGTATAAAGAACAATATATAGAAAAGAAAGATACGTATTTGGTACAGTAAAAACTGAAGGAGAAAAGAAAGAAGAGTTGTCTCCTTGTATAGTTGAAAACACGAGAGAGAGAAAGAGTTAGCCACTGATCCAAAGTCATTAATATTATTCAATAAGTTGTAATCCATGGCTCCAACCTCAATAGAGGTTGATGTGGTTGCTTTTTAATTTCTTCTATAGAAGCATCAGAGAATGATGAGTCATTCACAATTACAGCAGTAAATCCTATCAAAGTAACACGTGTTAGATGACCACTATTGGCACTCTCGGTGACGGTCCTCCAATATTTAAGTCAGAGAAAACATAAAAATGAGTATAAGTATAAAGAACAACATATAAAAAAGCAAGATACGTATTCGGTATAGTAAAAATTGAAGGAGAAGAGAAAGAAGAGTTATCTCTTTGTATAGTTGAAAACATAAGAGAGAGAGAAAGAGTCAACCTCTATCCTCCAAAAAAAAAAAAGTACTTAAAGACAATGAGGAAGAAGAACTAGCCCTCTCCCCCCTCTATAGAAGCCTCCATCGGCGCTTATATTGACCCTCTAATTTCTTTGCTAATCAGGTTTATCTATCAGCTGTGTCTTTTATCAGGCTGTTAAGGGACATATATGACGTGGAACCTCCATATGCTTTGATATATTCCTTTTTTGTTATATATTGCTGAGATAAGCATATTCCAGGTGAATTGTCCATGTTATATAGGTCAAATGTTCGAAAGTATGATCCGAGAGAAAAGATAAAGCTTGGGGAACACTAAAAAATAGTGACTCGGTGGACATATAATGCTTAGGAGATGCTGACTTGAAGAACATATAGTATTTGGGAAGTTGAAGTGTTCGAGAAGCTGTGGAACTCAGGAAGCTTAGATGCTCGATAAACTATGACACTTGAAAAATTGAGGTGCTCGGGAGGCTAAGAAATTTCAAATGTCATTATAAGAAGAGCTATAAGTATGCATCTGCTATAAGTATGCATCTGAGACAATTTTATTTACCTCGAGTTCTTTTATTTACTTAACTAAAAATCGGATCTTGCTTCTCTCACCGATCGTAGAGAATATCATTATAAGGACTAATACAGTACGCTGGACTCGGTGGACTGGATCCGAACCGGTTCGAAGCGATCCCAGTTGGCAAACGACCTATAAACCCTAATTAACTGCTTCAGCGTTGCCCAAAATTTCCCCAATCTCTCATGGCTTCAGCCGGATTCCGTTCCCTTAACCGCGCCTCGCT
>JBAMHZ010360095.1:0-12475 GCA_037177395.1 Alpinia galanga
CCTAGTTTTTTCACGTTGCGATGAATATTAAAACGTCGACTTAAATCAACAATGGTTGGAAGGACCTGCTATGTTTTTTACACAAGGTTGATCAATAGTTCCACTTTGGAGAAATTATTGCTTTAGAGATGTTTGCATTTGGGTTGTTAGAAAAACCCACAGCACATTTTATCTTCTTTTTCCTTGGCAAATATGTGGACGACAAGAAAACTTTATCAGCCTATAACCAATCTGCTCCGCTATGGCATCATCGAATCTAAAAGAAAAAAAGTTGTAAAAGCATGGTGCAGTTCATCATATTCAAAATGCAAGGCGTTAGGAAACAATGTACAGCAATATAAACGAGGTGAGAATGCTAAAGTGAAGATAACAGGAAAGCTGCAACAAATAAAAAGATAAATTAAGAGAAAATTGGTTGAGATAAAATGGATAGATCCTATAATTAGATAAGTTGAATTAATTAGAGTTATATGTTTAAAGAGTAAAGCACTTGATTTTATATAAAATTGAAATTTAAAACTCACAAATTAATACAAATACCATTATTGCAATTGAGAAGATGAATTTCATTGAAACTTTCAGATGAACACGTCAAGTTAATGTTCTTCTTAAATTAGAAAGAACTTTAATATTTATTTTTATTTGGAAATAATGACTCGAGTAAAAGTAGCACGCATTTAAATTTTGCAGAAACTTAAAAATGCAGAACGATATGACAGCGTAGACGCAATAAATGATCTGATAAAGAAAATAATTAAGAAAAACTAATATGGAGGTGTGAGTTAAATAACGGCAGCGTTAATTTTCTAAAATTACCATCAAAATTGGATTTTTTTAATCTAAATGTTTTCCGAAGCCTATCTCGAGTAGGGTTATAAACGAATCAATCGTTCATGAACAAGCTTAGTGTTCAGCTTGTTTATGTTTATTCAATATATATCAAAGTTAATTAATAAATAAACTTAAATAACTTGATAAATTAAATAAATAATTTAAACACGTATATGTTCAATTTATTAATGTTCATGAATAATATTTATAAACGGTTATTCATAATTAAATTCATTTAAAAATTATTTATGAGCTTCTATAAATTTATTTATAAATAAGGATTAAAATATTAAAATTTTAAACAAACAAATAAACTTGATTTAAAAGTTTAATAACGTTTAAACAAGTTTAAATCAAGTTTAAAAGAAATTAAGCAAACTTGAACAGATTTTTCAAGAGATTGGTTAACTTTTGGTTAGACTTGGTTTGTCTCAATTTAGTTATTTTATAAAACAAACTTGAACACTCATTTACGCTCCACCGTGTTTAATGGCTCCCCCGTCCTAGCACCTCTCGCCGGAGCATTCATCTCCGACAGTGTCTATGGGCGATTAGCACCTTGGGCTTCGCATGCTTCTCCTCGTTTCTGGCGCCAAGACAAATTTTCCGTTGCTTTCTAACAAAAACAAGAAAAAGAAATTGGTCTTTGTTTAGTTTTGAACTTTAAATTTCGGTCGGGGCATGTTCATTCTCACGCTCAGTGCCGCCGTATCCAAGTTGCATCCTGGCCACTGCCGCGACGGCAAGGCATGCGACGGCCCGACGGCCGCTCAACTTGCCGTCCTCTTTGTGAGTTTCATGTTCATGGTGGTCGGCGCCGGCGGCATCCGGCCCTGCAACCTGGCCTTCGGCGCCGACCAGTTCGACTCCGAAACGGAGGCCGGTAGGCGAGGCATCAAAAGCTTCTTCAACTGGTACTACTTCACGTTAACCTTCGCGATGATGATCTCCTCCACCTTCATCATCTACGTGCAGAGCAAAGTGAACTGGGCGATCGGCCTCGGCATCCCCACCCTGCTCATGGCCTGACCCTGTGCCTGTGCCTGCTTCTTTCTTGGCTCCCGCATGTACGTCAAGGTGCGCCCCGAGGGCAGCCCCTTGACAGGCTTCGCGCAAGCCCTCGTAGCCGCCTTCCGGAAGCGATCCCTGCCGCTGCCGGAAGCGAGCTCTCTGTTCAATCCTCCCCTTCTTAGTTCACTCGTCTTAAAACTCCCTCACACTGGTCAATTTCGGTAATATCTTGCCCCACACATCATCAATTCGTTCGATTTGATGGACTAACTGACGAAATCAACCAAAATGGCTCTGCTGCAAACGCGTGGAGACTCCGCGGCCTTCAGCAAGTCGAGCAAGTCAAGTGCTTGGCGAGGATCATCCCTGTTTGTTTCACCACCAACGTCTTCGAAGTCGCTCTCGTGCAGCAATCCACCTACAGTGTCTTTCAGGCCGTGCAATCCGACCGCCGCCTCCTTCTCCGTCTTCACCATGGCCGCCATCACCATTTGGATCCGCATCTACGACCGCCTCGTCGTCCCCCGGCTACAGCGCATCACAGGCAAAGAGGATGGTATCACCTTGCTCCAGCCTCCAAACGATGGGCGTCGGCCTCATCCTCGGCATGGTAGCAATGCTCGCCTCCGGTCTGGTGGAAGAGCGACGGCGGAGCCTTGCGCTTCGCAGTTCGAGTGACCCCGCAGCCGGTTCTGAGGGGCCTGGCGGAGGCATTCGCCCTGATCGGGCAGGTCGAGTTATGCTACAGCCAGTTCCCGGAGAACATGAGGAGTCTCGTCGGAAGCATGATGTTTTTGACTCTGGCCTGCGTGAATTACTTCAGCAGCTTGCTGATTACGGTTATCCACCGAGCCATTGGTGGACGTAAGAGGAAAATTGGTTGGCAGTGGCGGTGGCGGTGGATCTTAACGAGGGGAGATTGGATTTGTACTACTTCTTCATTGCTGCGTCGGCAGTGTTCAATTTCGGGTTCTTCGTTGCCTGCGCGTAAGGTTACAGGTACAAGAGCTCGGGAGAAAGACCATGAGCCAGCCTTGCACTGCACAGGCGAAAACTAAAAGCTCTGATTATGTCACGTGGCCTTCGAATCCCTGCACAAATCCAAATGAAGACCAAATTTTTGATGAATTATCAATTCGGCGCCTATCAATTTTTACATTGTCAACAAATAAAAATCAATGATAAGTCAATTAGGAAAAAAAATGCAATTTTCTGAAGTTCAATGGTTAAGGTATTAAATTTCAAATTTGAATTATTTACCCTTCGATATTTAATAATTTTGTACAGACCCTCCTCGATTTGAATTGAGATTCTACGTTGCTGCACGGTTTCCGACATGGGTCCTCCCTGCCTCCTCCTCCTTATTATTATCATCATTTATTTTGAAAAGAATTCAAAAGAAACCCTCTGGAACCCCTAATTTGTACTCTTATCTTCCTCCTTTGCAGTTCACCAAAGCTTTTTCTCAAATCGAAGCTAGGAAGCTGTGAATGGGGAGGAGGCGACTTGCCGTCGACATCGCCACTCCATGGTGGATTTTCGCTTCACTTCTTGCCTTCGCTCGTGCCTTAACTCCTGATGGTGAAAAATCTCTTTCTTTTCTACGGTTTGATCGAGTGGGAAGATAGTGATGGGTGGATTTGGTTTGGTTCGGCAGGGGAAGCTCTTATGGAGCTTAAGCTGGGTTTCAACGACTCCAAGCATTTGCTGTGGAGCTGGCGGCCTACCGACTCCCACCCCTGCTCATCCTGGCTTGGCGTCTCCTGCCACCCTTCCGACCTCACCGTCCGGTCAATGTAACTGTTCTATCGTATATGCTGTTTTCTTGTATCCCTATTATTGTTTTAGCTTCTCTGACTTTTTGTAGGTGTTGGAATCTTACCTTATCCATTCCTATTTCCATTGCAGTGATTTACCTTATATGCAGCTCGGTGGCATTATCTCCCCGAGCATTGGCCGGCTTCGGAGGCTTCAAAGATTGTAAGCACATTTTTCTTTTGGCTCTTTTTTTCCCTACCAGAACACCTTCGAATGTATGGTGATTCTTACAACAACGACGACGAGAAATAATAATAAGATAAAATTAAAAAGATGCGAAAAGATGAAATGCTACATGAAATATCGAGCAAGGGGACCCTGAACCACCATTTGGTTAGATCGCCATAATAATTTTTAAACTGTTCACTTCAATAAACTTTTTCCTAATTTCATTTCCCGTGCTAGTTTTTGATCTTGATTTGAGATAGTACTGAAGATGACATTTCTAATCTCAAGTAGATATAGTGAAGGAATTCTTACAAGGATGAAATTTGCATTGTGGCAGGGCTTTGCACCAAAACAGCTTGCATGGTTCTATTCCAATTGAGATAAAAAATTGCACTGAGCTAAGAGCATTGTATACCTTCTCTTCTATTCGTACTTTTTCTAAAATTGATTATAGTTATTGGTAATGAGAATTTACTAGATATTGTTGCATTATTTATTTGATTATTTTTCAAGGTATCTGAGAGCTAATTACCTTCAAGGGAACATTCCACATGAGATTGGAGAACTCGTGCACCTTACCATCCTGTAGTTCTTATATTCCCATGTTTTCTTTTGTTATATAGTTGTTCCTTTAATCAGTTTTCTTGAGCTTGATGTTAAAAAATGTAGGGACTTGTCAAGCAATTTGCTCAGGGGCACAATTCCTCCATCTATTGGCCGTCTGAACCAACTACGATTTCTGTGAGTCTTCATGTGATTATTGGTGGCTCAGCGGTTTCTTGTTGCAGAGTTAACCGTTTGACTATGCTTTTTTTCAACTGTAGAAATTTATCAACAAATTTCTTGTCTGGTGAGGTTCCAACTGTTGGAATCCTTGGGACTTTCCCAAGCACTTCGTAAGTAACTCTTCTATTCTCTCTGATGCTTCATTGGCTTGCACCATTAATTGTTACATGCTATCCAATTGTTTTCTACTAGGGTAACTGAAGTTTTTTTTTTTTAATGCACAAGTGTCTACTATTTTGTTGTTTTAGTTCAAGTATCTAAATGATAATTTTGAAGGAAAGTTAGTGCAGGTTCGTTGGGAATTTGGAACTATGTGGTTTGCAAGTTCAGAAGGTTTGTCGTGGCACTGGTACATTGGGCTTTCCTGCAGTGCTACCACATTCTGACGCTTACGCTTCTCCTGGTATGTCTCTGAAGAAAGCACAAGTAATGCCTCTTGCTGGGAGCTACCGTGCTTGATGTTTGCTCCATCCATTTGATTTTTAGTCATAATAGTACAAGGGGTGCTTGCCTACATTTGGTTAATAATGTCCTTAGTTCATCTATAACTAACCCTTTAAAATTTTTCAGGATTACAATCATTCTCATCCAAAAGATCTTCACATTTTTTGAATGGTATCATAATTGGTGCTGTCACTACCATGGCCCTTGCTTTAGTTGCAATCCTTGCATTCCTATGGATTTGCTTACTATCAAGAAAGGAAAGACTTGCTGGAAACTATGTTAAAGTGCAAAAACAACTTGTTCAAGATGGTGGTATGCTCTGCTATTTAAATTCCTTCTAATCTGAGTCAATCATGCCATAACCTATTAGCTCTATTTGTTTCTGTTCAGGCAAGAAGCTTGATATTTTCCATGGAAACCTTCCATATTCATCCCAGGAAATTATAAAAAAGCTAGAGCTACTTAATGAAGCTGATATGATTGGTTCTGGAGGATTTGGTACAGTCTACAAGATGGTGATGGATGATAATAGTGTCTTTGCTGTTAAAAAGATTGATAGAAACCGTGAGATATCCGATCAGATTTTTGAGAGGGAGCTCGAGATTTTGGGTAGCATCAAGCACATCAACCTTGTCAATCTTCGAGGTTATTGCAGACTGCCATCTGGAAGACTTCTCATTTATGACTATTTGGCTTTGGGAAGTCTAGACCATTACCTTCATGGTAAGTTTCTCAACGTGTTTATCTTTCTTCTGGTGATTATGAGCTTGAAATCCATGTTAACTCTCTTTGTGGTACAAAATAGATAATCTAGATCCACTTCTATCTATTCAAATCTCCCCTTACAAAAGATTTCTTCTTTATTATGTATCTATTAGGTATGGCATGGAATCCTATCATTTATGCTCCCTTCTTTTTAGCTCATTGAAGCTTTCTTTTTCAGAAGAAAATCAAGAAGAGCACCCAATGAATTGGAATGCACGGATGAAGATTGCTCTTGGCGCTGCAAGAGGACTTGCATACTTGCACCATGATTGCACTCCCAGGATTGTTCACAAGGACTTCAAATCCAGCAACATTTTACTTGATAGGAGCTTGGAGCCTCATCTATCAGATTTTGGTCTGGCTAAATTGCTTGTAGATGGCGATGCACATGTCACCACAGTAGTCGCAGGCACTTTTGGCTACCTTGCACCAGGTTTTCTACTAGCTTTGACAATTACTTGCCCCTTCATAATCCTAAACAGTATAATTATTAAGACAGTAACACAAACAGTATAATTTTCAAATGAAATACTCATTCATGGGTAGGAGGATACTCTGATGAAGAGGTATTTGATGTGTAACAAATTCAAGAAACTTATTAGTTTGAACTACATCACAGGGTATAGAGTTCAACAGACCTACCACTTTGGCTGCCACCAAATCTATGAACCATTCTCTAGTTGTTAACTAATAACAATCTTTTTCCTGTCTCTCAGAGTACCTCCAAAATGGACTCGCAACACATAAGTCAGATGTATATTCCTTTGGTGTTCTGTTGTTGGAGTTAGTGACTGGAAAAAGGCCTACAGATCCATCCTTTGTGAGACGAGGATTGAACATTGTTGGCTGGGTATGAAAACACTTATATTTCTTGTTCTTTAGCCAATAAGCCATCTCCCCACTCAACTTGGCTGAATGCCTATGCATTGGCAGTTAAATACGCTGACAGAGGAGAGCAGCTTGAATGAAATCGTCGACGGGAAGTGTGGTAACATAGATGCTGAAGCAGTAGAAGCAATCCTCGACATTGCCGCAATGTGCACCGATGCAAACCCCGACAACCGCCCATCCATGAGTAGCGTTTTGCAGATGCTCGAGGAGGAGATCATGTCGCCCTGCTTGAACGACGAGCTCTATGAATCTCATTTGTACATTTGATTGTATGCTTTCACGAGTGCATGAAAACTTGCTGTTGTACAAAAATTGCTTGTCGGCTTGGGACCGTCACCCATGAAGCCATTGTTAAGAAATTTTGACGTTAGAGCTCGCGTGTTTGGATGTGTGGATTTGATGTAACAATCTATTAAGCATGCTCATTGCCTTTCAAAAGAGTACATAAAGCGGTGATTAGGGGGGTTACTTTCAAATTCCCAAACAGAGGCTCCCCCAATCTTAAGTCGAGACAAGATGCAGAGCCTGCCATCTGAACCAGCACTGCCACACTGCATTATTTTTCACTCAAGCAGCCGGTACACTGTATCTAGGCTTAATAAATTTGTATTGCAGAACAATGCCAAACGTACGGGCATGGAGAGATGGAATCTTAGCGATTGGAAACAGACAAAAAGATACAGCTCTCGAGCTACTTTGCAATAGTCAACTCGCTTAAGGAGTTATACGCACTGTTTCCCTCGGCTTCTCCCCACTTTGCCGTATGAAATTGCTCAGATTGATGCATTTATCGACATCAACAAAATGCAGTTTTAAAAGAATGTTCGATCAACTGAAAATGCCCAAAGGGCACGTGACGGTAAAGGCACTGAGATAATATAGAAGAATATATTTTGATTTTCTGTTGAAATGTAATTTTACGATAAATTTTTAAAAAATTATAAATGTGGCTTTTTTTTTGCAAGAGTTTACTTAGTTAATGGAGTATAATTTTGATGTTGGACAGCTTTTCAGGGATAACACAACTGCAGAGTCTAGACTGACTCGCTAAAAAGCTATGAGCACTTTTTTAATTTACCTAGATGATTGATAGAGATCCGCTGGGGTTCCGACCTCTTCCAGCTCAATTGTTGAAGGGGCGTTCTCAAAAGATCGTTGGGCAAGACTGATGACTCTTAGAAATTAATCGGTCCAAAGGTTCAGAGTGCTAAAAAAAATGTTAATAGATAAAATCCTCAAAGTTTTATCCTTATCTCATTTTTATGTCATTTACGGTATCTAATTATAAAACTAGTTCAATAAATAAATGATTATCTTGATAAGCATGTTTCATGACCGATGAGGCATGTATCTCAAGTTGTCCAAATTTATTAACACATATCTTGAGAAGCATGTTTTTATGACAGCTTACACGCAAGCTAATCCGTGATTATGTAAAGAATATCTGGATTATTTAAGTATGAATTAATAAAAAAAATTATCTCTATATAAATTCGAAAATAATTCAACACCGATTATAAAACATTTTCTGGTATGATAACTAGACAAAAGCAGATTCGTGCTGCAGTTTTTATTTGGACTTCTTGACAGAATCAATGAATCATACTCATTCTCGGAGGGTATAAATATGAGTAAATTAAACTAGTTTTGATCTCTGATCGACAGATTGATTACAGTAACAAAGGTTGTATTTGCAGCTAAGTACAGATTCTAATTCCCTCGTTAAGCGTTTATTATAAGCTTAAAGACGACTTTGTTAATGAATGCTGTGGTAATCTTCTGCCTTCAAGTCTTGCAGCTTCACTGGAGCTGCAATGCTTTCTTAAGCTTGCCTAAAAGGTTCAGGACAGTCCCTGCAACATGCTTGGAAGAAAGTCCAGCTGCTTCGATTTGATCTTTAGGTGATCCATGGTCAATGTATCGGTCTGGCAGAACCATAGATCTCAGCTGCATTCAAGGATCCGAATGAGATTAGCTGATCAATACCATTTCGAATAAGATCAAATGGCTTGTCATATTTGTTTGAGAGAAATTTACCGTAAGGTGTCCATCTAAAAGGCCACTGGAGTTCAAGAAGTGAGCGATGTGCGATCCAAATCCACCGACGGAGCCCTCCTCTACCGTGATCAGTATCTCATGTTCATTCACCAGCCTTCTTATCAGTTCCCCATCGAGAGGTTTGCTGAACCGAGCATCAGCCACTGTGGTAAGTATTCCATGGGTCTTGAGTGAGTCAGCAGCCTGTAAGCATGCCTGCACTATGGAACCATATCCAAGAATGGCAACTATTTCGTCTTCCATCAGAATCCTACCTTTTCCAACCTATTGAAAACAAATCAAATGCGTCAATTGTAGGCATTAGCAATTACTCCAGTTGAGAAGTGCACCTCGAGAGGGGTGCCTTTGTAGTCTGGAGGCAGGGGCACTCCAACTCCCACCATATGCATCAGCTGGAGCCATCATCACGACCATGTTGGGCAAGCAGGCCATGTATGTTATGTCGAAGGCTCCACAATGTGTAGGTCCATCAGCACCAACAAGACCAGCTCTATCGAGTGCAGACCTGACCAGAATCTTCTGCAAGTCCACATCATGAACCACTTGATCGTAACCACGTTGCAGAAAAGAGGAATATATGGCGCAGAAAGGCTTGAGGCCCTCGGTTGCCAAACCGGCAGCAAATGTGACTGCATGCTGCTCTGCAATTCCCACGTCAAAGTATCTCTCAGGAAATTTCTTTTGGAAAAAGTTCAGCCCCGTGCCACCTCCCATGGCAGCGTGAACAGCTACAATCGCCTCCACGGGCTCAGCAGATTTGAAACTCACGTGGTTACTACTATCAATGAGACAGAGATCGATCTCTAAAATTTGTTTCCTTAGGATTAATTGTCTACCTGTGTAGAAAATCGCTTCGTTACCATAATTTATCTCCTTTACTGTGAGACACCAATTGATAGAGGTGCTTGGACTGAACAAATCACCTTTTACTATCAGTGAACAGCTACAATCTTGTCATCAACCTCGGCCTCTTTGATGAGAGACTCTGCAAAGTATTGAGTGTATGAAAGAGTAGGTGACTTTGTCTTGAATTGCTTCCCAGTTTTTTGGGTCACACTTCACAACACCTGCAGTAGAATGAAACAGTGCGTCAATAAGACCGATGTAAGAACCATTGGAAAAGAAAAGAGCCTTGCAAAGACTCTGACCATGCATCTTGTCTGCAACGGCCTCAGCTGGAGGGTATCCCTTTCATTTCTCCGTCACAATATGGATAAGGACAGGACCAGGAGCCGGCATGGACTTCACTTTCTGAAAAATGGTGACCAGGTCTTCTACACTGTGCCCATCTACAGGTCCAATATAATATAGACCGGGCTCCTCGAACGTTGTAGACCCAGGGGCACTCATCCTTCCACGAGCATATTCATCAACCTTTGCAGCTATCTCATGTGCTTGCTTATCGATTTGGTTTGTGACATTCTGAATGGACAAATAAACCGCATCATCAATCTCCTTCGTGCCCAAATTGCCAAACAAACATAATTACCAATCCCTAATTTCTCTTTCAATATGGTTAAATATAGGGATCTTGGTAGAAAAGAGAATAAAAAGATGGCACAATAGGCAAAGTAACATGAATATTTTAGTCTTATTCCATTCAGGACGATGGAGTGAAAAGGATTTGGGGTACAAGTAACGGTTTAGGTGAGGTAGATTCTCTTCATAGGTGATGGTTAAAGCCTTAAAGGGAGACAAAGAGTTAAGCTATATTTCAGTAGAAAATGGTGCTAAAGCTTACAAGAAAGAACAAATAAGATGGAATTCATCAAGAAATGACATGCTACCTTAGCTGCTTCCCGGAGCATTCGGAACTTGCTACTGGACTGAAGCTTGGTGAGGGCCTTAGTGAGTACCCCAACTGGAGATGCTGGTCCATCAAGGGTAGCAGTCGGAAATGAAACTTGTTTATTATCGTTGAGCACAATAATAAGGTTAGAGTCCAAGTATCCAGCGTTGTTCATAGCCTCAAAGGCTTGACCAGCAGTCATGGCTCCATCCCCAATCACAGCAATAACATGGTTCTTCTTCCCTTGCAAATCTCTTTCTACAGCCATTCCTGCCATAAACAAGTTGTAATTTCAGTTTCAACATGACCATCCGAATACATTGGATGATACAAGAAGATGAAGCAACTTAACCAAGCCCTGCGGAGATGCTAGTGGAACTGTGGCCAACACCGAAGGCATCATGTTCGCTCTCCTCTCTCTTGGGGAATCAAGCGAGCCCTGAGGTTTGCCTGATGGTGTGCAATGTGCATCCTCGACCTCCTCCCCGTCAATATATTGTGTGGGTATGCCTGTTGTTATCCAAACTCATAGTTAGTGTCCAACATTCCCATCAGCGTGCCAATTGCTTTGGTTTTTGTATTCCTGCAATTACCAAGGCAACAACTTTGATTTTACTGACCTGATGGCCTACATCCCAAATGATCTTGTCTTCAGGGGTATTGAACACATGATGAAGAGCCACAGAAAGGTCTACCACCCCCAAGCTAGCTAGCACTCAAGTGGCCACCGGTCTCGGCCACAGTATACACAATTTCTGCTTTAAGCTCTGCAGCCAACTGTTCCAGTTCCTAAAGTTTTACGACAGATTAGTCACATAAGTTGCAATTTGTTTGACCCATTTCAATAGAAAAGCAAATAACCCGCACGGAGAGATTCTTCATGTGAATAGGGTAGTTGGGGTTGCCGGCTTCTCCACCGAGTAATCAATCTTCCACCCATTCTTCTGTTGAGAAATTCTCATCATCTTCCCATCGCCGCTTGCTCCGTTCGCTCTCACAGAAAACTAAATGGAAGAAACAATGCGTGAGACTGAGGCACGGGAAACCATTGCAGCACCAATTCCCATCTCAATACCCATTCCCAACGACATAAAAGCAACACAGAACCCCAACATTCGGTGCAAAAACTCAGGAAATGAAATCGAATCGGAAGCTATGATCTACCAGCTGTCGTCTTCTACAGTCTTTCGTAGCCATGCATGCTTGGAGCTGCCTTGAGGAAAGACGCCGGGGAAGCAGCCATGAGAGCGGTTGCGGCCTCCATTATCGCGGATCCAGAAAAGAATACGACAAGCAAAAACAATCGCACAAAAGAAAGAGGACAAGCGAGAGAGAGAGCGCTGGCTGGCGAGAGGAATGCGTGCTTGGGCCGTTGGGCGGAAGCTTGTTAAGCAGAAAATGAGAGAGGCGCGATATTATATAGAAGGTTAATTCTCCGTCATTATCGCATGCGTTAAAGTCGCTCGCAATAGTTACGTACTTTATACCGGTACGTACAAGTCGTGTTATAAGCTCGTATAAATTTAGTCAAGTAAAATTACTATTAAAAAAATACTCAAAATCAGAGCGAAATCAAATCTGTTTGATGTGGTACTTTCACCCGTTTTAAGGACTTACCTGATCAAGTAATACAGTTTGGGTTCGATAAGATTTTGACCAATCTCAATAGAATTGTGATTGACCTTCATAGGACCTCGATCAAATTTAATAGAACTTCGGTCAACCTTAGTAGGACCTCGGCCAATCTAAACAGAACCTTGATCGACCAGACTTTGATTGATTTTGATGGTACTTTATCAATCTCAACAGAACTTAATTATTCTCAAATGTCTCGTGATCTCCATATCTTTGTGATCTTTTGGAGTCCTCTTGTAAAACCACAAATTTACGTGGCCCCCTCCACGATTCCATATC
>JBAMHZ010360204.1:0-12473 GCA_037177395.1 Alpinia galanga
TAAATTTTTAATCCGGGGACATAGGATATGATCACCAAGAACAAGTGACCGAAGCGCTATATATGGGAAACCATCATAAAGAAGCGCAAGTGGGAGATAACATTTTCCGTTCTTATTTAGTAGAGTGGACTCAGTATAGGATATAGGATTCTTGTGTGTTGAGAATGAGATTCTCTGTTTTTAGAGGAGTCTGTGTGTTCTTGAGAGACATTTTGTTAAAGAAGACCTACTCCAAGAAGCATATCAATCTAGATTTGTGATTCATCTAGATGGTATCCGAATGTATTGAGACTTAAACGTTTTCATTGATGGAATGACATGTAGGATATGGTTAAAATTTGTAGTTGGATGTTGGTGCGACAACAAGTAAAGACAAAATACTAGAGGTTAGCAGGGCTACTCTATGGGATTAGATACTAGAATGAAAGTGAGCATGTTGTAATATATTTTGTTGTGGTATTGTCCAGAACTCGGAAGGGACATGATATAATTTGGATGATTATTGATCGATTAATTAAGTCCGTTCATTTTCTATCGATCTGTAAGATGGATTTTATTGGACGCTTGACAGGATTATACTGTAAGGAAGTTATCAACTATCATAATGTACCCTTGAGTATAACATCTGATAGAGATTCACGATTCACTTTACTATTCTGGCAAAGTCCACCATAAGTCATGTGTATGTGTATAGAGTTTCACTTTAGTTTGACATTACTTACTCATTGTACGAGAAAAGTAAATTTGGAGACCAAATTTTTATAAGTGTGGGAGAATATTAAATATGAAATTTGAGGGACTAAATTTTTATTAGCGGGGGAGGATGTAATGCACCGTAATTAAATAATACATAAATAATAAGTATTATTTAAGAAGTTATTTTATAGATTTTTTTGGAATTTTTAGAAATTTTCTAGAATTAAAATGGACTTTGTATGATGATTTATGGGGATAGATCAAAGAGGCTTTGAGGAAGCCTGTTTGGATTATCACTTTTGTGAGGAGTTGATTAAATCAATTAACTTATGGTTTGATTGTTTAAGTCTAAGGTTTAAATATATCAAAACCTAATATTCTCCTCATTTTTTCTCCTGATCCTCTTCTGCCCATTTCCCCGATCCTCTTCCTTGGTCGATCGTCGCAGCTGTCGCAGCCGTCCCTGCTCCTCTCTTCCTCATTCCGATCACCAGCGTTGGGCACCATCGCTCCTCCGCTGATTTCCTCTTCTTCACCGAATTTTATCGCCGCCACATCTGCTCAAGCTCAATCCCAAGCTATCTTTTCCCGATTCTAGTCGCCACCTTTCTTCTCGAACTCGACCGCAACCTCCTTTTTCGTATAATGTTGCATCGACCAACTGTCGGCTCCTCCCGAGCCCCATCTCCTCTCCGACTGTCGGTTGTCTGTACACTATCATGTCGTCGATGACTCCCCGCCCTCTTCTCTGCTAATTTCTCCCACTGTGAGCATCAGTCCATTCAGGTATTCCCTGTTGAATTGGTTTCTTGGATTATTGTTATAGGTTTGAGTTGGTCAGTGACAATTGTGAATGCCTTGTGATCACAAATATTTGAGGGTGATAACAGGGGAGCTAGCTTCCAGATCTATTATGAGCAAGTGAAGTAATGCTAGGTGATGTTGATTGTTGGAATTGGAATAAGTTAGATCTGGATACTTTATGGTTGTATATGATTTTGGCAGTTGATCAGATGTTGATTCAATGATTAATGGTTAATGAAGTATGTGGGAAACTTATATACTGTGATTGCAGGTGTAAAAATTTGAAGTTCGTCTTCGGTTCATCTAGATTGTTCAAATTGAACTCATTGGAGTGAATCAAGAATCTGGACATTATTGAATCAGAATTGGTAAGTTTAGATCTGAATACGTATGAATGTATGCTATCTTTACAATAGGTATTGTAGTTGATGTGTTGATGTAGTTGTTGGTGTATGAGATTAAAAGGAGCGGTAAAATCTGGATCAAGAATCTGGACATTATTGATCGCTTTTAAAAGGAGCGGTAAAATTGTTACCGTTTCCTTTATCTTTTTTTTGTAAGCATCACGTCTCTTACCTCAAATGAGGAAGAGATATTTTTAGTGAATTGTCCCTCATAAGTGATCAAGGATCACGGGCATTGGACTAACAACCATTTAATCGTGAACCAAGTAACAGATTATTGTGTTATTTTTATGTTTGTGTTTTTCGCTGTGATTAACTTTGATTTACGTATAAACGAAAAGAAAAATTCCCTTCTCTAACATTCTTTCCGATCCTACAATACACACATATATATAGGAAGGAGCGGCTCCCTAACCCCTAGTTTACTTGGGAGTGCAGAAAAAAAAAACTAAGGAAAATTTTTCACGATAGCAACCACTCCACTATTTACTTCTCTAAAATTTTAAGAGGGAAAAAAAATCTTAATCCATCAACGGATGATTTTAATGTCAAAATTGATCATCGCCAAATTGGGGGGAAAGCAATATATGCAAAATAAAAGGACACAAATATCATTTATTCACTCACAAAATTACACATTATATATATAGTGAACTTAGAGCATGTGACTCTTCTCCACAATTTATTTGGGAGCGCAGAAAGCAAAACTAAGGAAAATTTCCCATGATAACAACCATTCTATCATTTATTTCTCTAAAATTTTAAGAGGAAAAGAAATCTTAATCAATTAACGAATGATTTTAACGTCAAAATTGATCACCACAAAATTGGATGAAAAACAATGAATGAAAAATAAAAGGACACAAATACCCTTTATTCACTCACAAACTTACATATTATATATATAGTGAACCTAGGGCATGTGACTCTTCATTAATATCTTTTTTATGCAACAATCTAGTCAAATGCTTCTTCATTTTTATATTTTATTTGATTTCTTATCACATCCATCTTCTTTTCGATTTCAAAAATATCTTTTTTAAGGAACATAGACAAAGATCAAAGCTAAATCTCATTTGTTTTTTTTATTCATCTTAGTACAGATTTCTAATTGATTTAGACTTTCATTAGTTTGGAAAGCAATTGAAATGTGCATTTCTTTCTTAACAATTACATTCTTTTTTCCTAATTTTTTTAACAACTGTTTTTTTTTAAACAGATAAATTTAGAAGTTATTTTTAAATAAGTTTTGAAAGTTATCTTTTAATTTTATTTTATAGTAATTTATTTCTTTGATTTTTTACAGTAATATATATTATTATTGTTACTCTTTATACATATTTAATAAAATAGAGTGGGATAATGACAAAGAAGATGATTAAAATATTGATGATTATGAGAAGAATAGTAATAGTTTAGATGAGAGTTCGTATGATAAAGTTTTTATAAATAGGAATTGTATAGTTTTTTATTAATAGGAATGATGAAGAACTTTTATTAGTTCTTTATAGTTGAATATTTTAGTTGACAATAATTTTATCCAATTTGTAGACTATGTTTAAATAATATTTATGATTGATAAATTTTTATTTATATTTTGGTTGGTAAAAATTTTGTACTGCTTGTAAATTATTTTTAAGTAAAGTTTGTTGTCAAAAGTTTTTTATTTTCATGGTAACATTGAACTGTAATGAAAACATATTGCATATTATTTTTAAAGATAAATTGATAATTTTGAAATGTAAATTTTATTTTAATTAATAATAATTTTTTAGTTATGAAAATAGAATAAATATTATTTTTAAATTCTAATTCAAAGTTTACCAACAGAAAAGAATATATTCAATTTTAATACTGTTCCTATTCATAGGATGCGAATTCCATCTACAACATTAATTCCTAGCTACATTTAATTTTATGCCTTATGTGGTATTAGCCATAACATTACTTTTGCATTCCAAAAGACCTGAGTTTGTTTATATTGAAACTTGAAAAAAAAAAAGAATTGTGATGAGAAGAATATGATATTTTTGGATAATAAATAATTTATTTAATTTTCATTTATCTAAATAAATAGTTTAAGGGATGGATCTTAGCCACCTTCCTTAATCAAAGTAAACACTATAAATCCTTTCCCTTTCCACACAGTTAGGTTTGTTTCATCTGTCTACCGTCCACTCCTCCAATTAAATAAGACATAAATGGAGAGTCATTCCTCGTATTAGAATGAAGGAACCCCACCCCCTTCACTATAGGAGGAAGTTTTTTTTTTTTAATCTTTCCATGTAATCGTAGAATTTTCATTGTTGATGCCCTTAGTTTTCTTTAGCTCAAAATATTTATCTTTTATTATATTATTAATTTATTTTAAAAAACTATAAAATTGCTCAAGTTAGTACTTAATCACTTATTACACTTGTTTATAAATTTAATTTGCTATAGATAAACATTGGATAAACACAAACCAATATGGGTGCCTTTTGTAAAATGCTCAGTAACTTGGGTAAAAATCGAACGGATGCTTGAATAAAATATTAAAAGAGCTCATCCATTTTATTTTTCACTTTAAAAACATCCTCCGCTCACTAAAATTGTTATGATATACAACAATGTCAATCAAAATAATTTTATTAAAATTGATTTAATGTTATGAAACTTACTTCAATTTTAATTTAAATTACTCCTATAATAATAACAATGTTAAAAATAAAAATATTTTTAACATGAAAAAGATGAAAATCCTTCTTGATATTTTTTTTCTTAAGTGTATTATGGAGATAAGGAAAATAAGAACTGACTTTTTTTTTAAATTTTTTAATTTTTTTACCCGATCTTTTATCAACGGCGGCGGGGGAACAAAATTTGAATCCCAATCTACCTCCCGCTCTCAACCCTTTCTCCCCCAAATCTGTTGTTTCGGCCGTCCGCCGCAGCTTATCGTTTCCCCGACCTCTCTTCGCCGGCATCCGAGACGTCGGTTATCTCCTGCTTAACATCCTCTCTGCGTGTTAACCCTAATCCGATCCTTGACAAAGATTGAGCGAAACGCCATGGACAATTCTTCCAATCTCTCTGAAGGTGCTCCGTTTCTTCTTTATGCCTTGGTCGAACCTCTGTTTTTTACCCTAATGTTGTTTGCTCCCATCAACGTTTTTTTTCATCTCCAGTGTTTATGTGGGTATTTGCCACCCAGTTTTTTTTTTATTATTATTATATTGTCATGATTTGCAATATTCCCTAATTTTTTTTTTAAATTTCATTGCATAATGCTGTCTATTAATTCATTTCACTTTAGGAAATGATCGGCCAATTGAAGGTATGGAATCGGTGATTGCTACTGTTAGTGGTTACCATGGGACGGAGAGGTTTAAGCTCATCAAGCTTATTGCGCATTCTGGAGCTAATTATGTGGGAGCAATGACAAAATCTACGACACATCTGGTGCCTGCTTGGTGTTTCTGATTTTGGTTGCTTAAATTCTGTTTAAATGGCGCTGTGTATTTGTTTTATCAGAGAATGATATTGCATTTGCTGGATTGTAGATTTGTTGGCGGTTTGAAGGGAAGAAGTATAATCTGGCAAAAAATGTTGGTGTACACATAATCAGCCATCAATGGTTCGAAGATTGTTTAAAAGAAAGGAAGCGACTACCTGAAGATTCTTATTCGATGCAGAGGTACTGTTTTTTCTATTTTTTATTGGCATGTCACGAGGCGAAAACTGCTGTGTAATTTATTTATAAAGATCATACACAATAAAACCCCGGTATAATACCATGATTGCTTATCATGCTGTAGAGTTCTAAACTTGGTGCATGATTATCAATCTAGAATTTCCCTGCAACTACAAGATGATACACTATCACACCCCTTTTCAATAACATAATTGACCTGTTGATTTGTCAAATCTAACTACTAGCTTAAATGCTTAAATTTAATTTAATAGTAACAGCCCCATTTAAGTATGTACAACTTCTAATACTCGAAGCTTAACTTATAGTTCAGAAGTATCCATAATTAATAGTATGTGAGACTCGATGGTTGCTACCCCATCACACACACAACCTTTTTGACATCTCATGATGCCTAGGATTGGATCCTCACAGGTACCAATTTTTACAACCCATACGTATGAGAGTATTGATCCAATAACTTGTGAGGCATAATAGTTCAATTAAAATGCTTAAGCCCAAATTAATAATTTTATTACTCATCTAATTTTGTAAAGTTTCCTCGCTTGCCCATAACTCACCTAGTGACGCTAAACTAGGTTATCACATTCACATCCCTGATTAGCTAAAATCAAAATTTAAAGTCATGATGGTTGGAATATGTGACATGTATATTATCGGTTCCTTACAAAAAATGTCATGCACCCTGTTTTAAGAAAGATATATGAGTGGAAATAATGTGTGAGAATAGAAAGCAAAATTTGAAGTCAGGATTGTTTTCATAGTTCTAAATGGTGTTCTAGGTGGCCACCTAGACAGTTTTGATGAAGGGCCATTGTTCCTAGTGGCCAGTAGGCTCTTGTTATACAACCCTTTTAAAAGTAGGCACAGATATATATAATTTGGGTTCAGTTAAGAATAAAAAAAGAGCAAAGTCTTCTGAATCAACCTATCCAACACATTCTCTTGTTCTCCCTTTTTAAAAGCTTACATGATTGTAGCGTGACACAAGTTATCCATATTTTGAATTTGTGGTATAACATTGATTATGAGCTTAGTATGTCTTTTCTTGTAATGAAGATGAATTGTTAAATTTTATGGTTTGTTGTGTTATTTATTTGCTCAGTTGCAATGTAAAAATATGATATGTTTTTTTTATTATGTGTATAATACTTATCAGTTATAGCTTATTTCTTGTGATTATAAACATGTCTTGATTGATTTAGATATAAATGTTATATGTGTGTGTATCATTCTTAATTTAATATGCTCCTGCTCTCTATTTTAATATTGACTGCCTAAGCATTAGGTAGTGGTTCCATCACCCATAGCTTGGAATTGCCTTTTAATAAGAGTAGCCTAGTGCATGAAGCTCTCACCAATGTAGGATCCCGAGGAAGAGTCTATTGTATATAATTTTATCCCGCTTTGCAAAGGGTTGTTTCCATGATTCGAACGATCTCTAAATCATGCAGCAGCAACTTTACTAATGTACCAAGTCTCCTCTTTTTGGAATTGCCTTCTAATACCTTGATTTTTTTTTTTTCATTTCAGCAATAATGATTCGTGGATAGCTTATCTAATGATAATTTGTGGAAATATTAATTGAATAAACAGTAAAGAGTTTGTTCCTTCTGTATGTTAATGTGTGATTCTCCCCTATCCACCCCCTCCCCAAACACACACACACGTTACATTTGTGCATACGGATAACTTAAGTAAGTGATATGCTTCAGTTTTTAGTGCTAAATATTAGGAAGGTGTTACAATCGTTATATTCTTATCACGTATTTGAAAAATCAAATTATTTGATTTAGAGTCTTAACATCTTCGATTAAATTAACATTGACTAAGATTGGTTTCTCGAAGGGATCTAAATTCTACTTCTTTTTCTTACTTTGTTTAGTTTGATCAGGTGAAAGGTTATCTAAAAGTTTAAATTGTCATAGAAATGACCTATCATTACTTTATATTTCTTAGAACTTCTTCACATGTGGCAAAGTGAAATAGTCCCAACCAAATACATGTATTAATTTAAATGGGTTTTTTTAATTGATGAATTTGGCAAGATTCAGACACAACCTCTTGCTCTAATGGCATATTTAATTTGATTGTATGTGGTTTTATTTGAAAATTTACATTGTTAGGAAAATGGACTACAAGCAATTTTTTTATTCAGTGAAATTTATACATTTGAATCATGATAATTAGTTGAATTGAATGCTTCTCACTTAGGCAGACAGTGGTAGACAACTGACATGATTTACATGCCTTTTCTTTTCTCTCTTCTTCGTTAGTGGACAAGAAACCGGACCCATAACATGGGAAGAACCTGCCTTTTTGAATACTTCTGGAGAAGAAAAATGCAGCATACCCACTCATGGAATGAGCAAAATAATTGATGTTGATACTAGTTATCCGGACTGGCCTGAATCAAATGTATTAAGCAGAGTAAGTCATGAATTTCTTGGGCATTCTATGGTTCAAATGATAATTCATAGTGTTATATGTTATTATGCTTTTCTGATGCAGCATGTTTTGTAGCAAGCTGTTATTATATGAAATAATGCTATTTATATATATAAACACAAGCAATGCATGAATACTAGTGTCTCCAAAGCAAGTGACACTAAGACAAAGTGCCATTCACAATAAGCTATGAGCCTGCCAAGTAGTCGAAGAAAGCCTTTTGGTGCACTTGGACTCCCATATACCAGAGTCGAAGAGAATTCAGCTGCATAGCAAAAATACTATTAGCCATCAGAGTAGATTTATCAAAAGATAGCCTTGCATCTTGAGATGCCACAATGAATCTCAAGATGCAAGTGGGAATGAGAGGAATAGTTGTAGAATATTCCTATTAACCATCTATAAGCTGGCCTATAGAAAACCGACCCCCATAGATCCTCATCATTGCAGTTTGAGTGCATTGTGGTACATAGGAAGGGTGAGGGAAGCCTCATGCGAAGTCTGAGCTAGGCCTCCTGCTGAACCAGTCTATATTACGTAGGTACATTATACTTTGTATCTCTAAGCATGGATACATTATAGTTGATATTTAGGCACTGTGGAACCCAAAGTATCTCTAAGCAATATAAGAGAAATCCAATGTATGCTTAATGAAATTAAATACGGGATGGGTTACATGGGTTTTTATTGGCAACATATTTTTCAACTCTGTATCTATTATCAACATGTTTACACGTGAGTTAAAGTTAAATTTGGTGGACATTGCACATGGTGTTTCACATTGTCAATATTAGCTAATAGTTAACAACCGAGGTTTAGAAAAGAAAAACTAATTATTTTACTCATCACATTCAGTACCCTGTTATGATGTATCACCTCAGCACTTCTGATCTCAGTAAACTATCTTACTAAAGTCGCTTCTACTTCCAACTGAAGTTAAACAAGGCGAAACTTTCAACAGTGACTTTGTATTTGTTCATCTTCTATGAATTTTCAAGCTTGTAGTTCTTAAGAATTATGAATTTCAATTTCTCAGTTTTTATTGCTAACTTTACACTTTACAGCAGCTGGCTGTGAAGTATATTTACCAAACATATTTCATAGCCACGAATAAACATGATCTGATGCTGTGTTCTTTTACATGTTTTCTTTTATTTTCCAAATTTTGTGGAATAACTCATAATTCTGTCTTCTGTCAAACAAGCCTATTGTTTCTCTAAGATTAACTCATTTTCCTATTTAAGGTATGGTTGAATTATGAAAAGACTTCTTTCTGACATATTATACGCAGCACACGGAATCCAGTCACTTCCCAAATTTGAGCTTATCAAGCAACAGGAGAAATATATTTGATGATAATCAACATGATATTACGTATGGATCAGCTCGTAGAAGTCACTGCCTTAAGAAGAAATCATATTGTGATCTTTCAAATTATATTGATCCGAGCCAGAAGCAAGGAGCTTGTTCAAAGAAGTCCCGAACACGACTCACTGTTTCTGATTCAACCAGTGGAAACAGTTTAAGAAATAGGCTTGAGCGAGATGGTATAGAGGAAATTCTGTTGGACAATTTTCGGGATCTTAGTTCTTTAGACAACAGATTATCTTCAGATAATGGGCATCATGAAGAAAGAATTGAAACCTTTGATTCCTGCAATGATGGTATGAAGGACAATGAACCACATAAAGAAAATGATAGTCTTATCGAGTATGATGGACTGAATCAAGCAGAAGTATCATGTGTGATTTGCTGGACAGAATTTTCTACAACACGGGCTGTTTTACCTTGTGGGCATCGGTTCTGCTATACGTGCATTCAAGGATGGGCTGATTGTATGGTATATATTCTTAACCATTTTGAAACTTTCTGCTAACATTGCATACACTTCATATCAAAAGACCTCACCTTCAGTTGTCGTAATCAGGGCATTATGAAATGCAGTCAGTTCTAGAAAATAGCCTTCAAACTCGTAATCTAACTAATTCCCTGTAGTTGATTTTAATTGTTGGTATAGCAGTAGTTGGTAATTGACATGATGTCCGAACATAGTTTTGATTCTTTTTCGATGAATCTATTTTGTTTGATTAACCTTTTTCTTACAATATTGTCTATGATATCATTAAATTGAAATAGGAAAACAAAACGAGATGTTAAGGAAGCTTTCAAGAGAATTGAAACGAATCCTTGATTGATGTAAGAAAAAAAAACATTTCAGATGTAGGGCAATTCACTTTTGTTGTCATCAGTAACCAATATTTTTGCTTGGACAAGCGCAGATTCATATGATTGGTATGATGAGAAAAATACCAGTTGAAACATGTTGTACAAATTGAAGCTAAAAGTATATACAATACCTTAGTCTTTATTATACCAGAATTTCCCCTCATATACTTAGTACACACTTGTAGGCTTCAAATGGAAAGCCCTCAACTTGCCCTCTATGCAAAGCCAGTTTCACAAGCATAAAAAAGATGGAGGATTCTTCTACAGATCAGAAGATATACTCGCAAACCATTCCTGATGGATCCCCAAATAGAGACATTCGTAAGCTCTCTAATGAGGGAAATGGCAAGGACACAACCTTGGTAAGTTGCTTTCTACTTTACTATTTCTATCATGCGCACATACTATGCAATATAGATTTACAAATTTTATGTTTATCACCTATGTTGGCATGGATTTCTTACGATTGATTTGTCTTTTTTTTAATTGTTTTTTCTGATCTACAAGCATGTGGATTATATTTGTTATGAGTGCCGATACCATGAGCCAGTGGATCTTCTTGTTTGCTGCCACATATGCCAATCCAAGTGGGTACATTCTTGCTGTTTAAATCCTCCATCGATTCCATGGACCTGCATCCACTGCAGGGATCTCAGAACACTCTATAGGCTTTTTTCCGTAAGTTGAGGGTTCCATGTGAAATGTATCAGAACCAATGGTAGATCAAAGTCCAGAATATTATCAACAATTGTTGATGCATGTCGCGTCCTTAAGTAAATTACTTTCTGAGATTTTGCATGATTTGGTTATAGAAATTATTACATTCCTCGTTTGCATGGTATTGCCCGAACAAATGCATCTCTATCCATCAAATGTTGTATTCTGAATTTCTGATCAGTCAGAGTGGATATCTGTAGTGGATATCTGTTGCTGCCGAGAGACCAAGGGGAGAAATGAGGGCTGAGCATGCGTGCAAGGGCTGAGTTAAGGAAGAGCTGAGGCCGCTTTACGATTTGAGCACCTGAAATGAATTAAAAGAAATGATGGGAAACGCCGGAGATGCTTCAGTGTAGTTACTCCGACGCTCAAGTCAGAAGTAGGAAGGATAGACTTAATGGAGAGAGCAAATAGGCAAAGAGACAGAATTGGAAGAGAAAAAACCAACCTCTTCTTCGGTGACCCTGTATCCCTTTATATAAGGGATGAGTCTGATAGTAGTGTGTTCTGAGCACCATGTTGTTCTGACAATAGTATTGGACAGGCAAGAGTAAAAAATATCATATCTCCATTAATACACCCATTGTGGGAGGACATTCCTTCGTAAATGCTGTACGTTGCAGGGGTGCTATACCTTATTAATACTTGCAGGGTAGGTAGAATATTGTCCTAGGATGATATGTACTGATTTGACAATATATACATATAGAATGTCATTCTGGAGTAGCCTCATTAAATTTAATAATAGTCTCTTACCGAGACATAAGAGAACTTGGCCAAGACGTAAGAGTTACCGAGACATAGGAGTCTGGTCGAGACATAATGGTCTCCTGCCAAGACATAATAATGGTCTTTTACCGAGACACAAGAGAGCTTGGCTGAGGTGTAAGAGCTGCTGAGACAGGAGTTGTCAAGACATAGGGGTCTTGTCGAGAGAGAAGCCATCCGGTCTAGTTAACCGCAAGTTGGGCTAGCTGTTGGGTTCGACATAGTTCTTACCCGTATCATAAGCATCTCTCTTTAGTCAAGTCGAAGGACGCACCAGACGTGACTGACCTGATCCGATTGACACTGGCAGGGTTACCTCTAATAAGTGGTTGCCTTGGGAACATGCAGCGCATGCCTAATTAATGCCGACGTCACACCTCGTTAATGCCTCTATCCCTGTGTGTCCTCACGGTAACTGAGAGATCTAATCTTTTGGATCTGTCAGTACTTGATGGGCCTCTCGATCGGTGTGCTACTGTCGCGTCGACGGTCCGGATGAATCTGAGGCTGTGATCTGACGGTCATTCCTAATAAACCCTTTATTAAACCCTTGTTTGATCGCGTGGCCGCTGCACTCGCTCTTCTTCCTCTCTCTCTTGCTTGCTTGCTTGCGTCTAGCCTCCGACGACTTTCAGTCCGGCGATTTTCGGTCCTAGTAAGTCTTTCCCTTTTTCCCTTCCTTTCTTCTTGCTTCCCTATGGCTACCGAGCCTTTGTGGT
>JBAMHZ010360311.1:0-12473 GCA_037177395.1 Alpinia galanga
AAAGGGATAGTAAAGTTCAAAGTTGAACTTTTGCCCTTATGTTTGATGTTTGGATTTCTTATGGGCTTAGGATCTCTCCAGAGACATTATTGGTGTAATAGTTAAGGGGGAGCAAACCTTTAAAGGGAGATTATCCATCAAGGTATGATGAAACATTTGTGTAAAAGGGGAAGAATGAAAGGTTAGTGGAGAATGAGACATAGAGGTTTCTGAGAACCTTTTTTATATATGTCCAAGGGAGAGAACGAAGGATTTAAATTAGGAAACTTTCATAATGCTTTAGCATAAGAAGTTGCAAATTCGACTTATGAGCTAATCTAATTTAAAGGTATTGTCAAACATTAAAAAGGAGAAGATTGTTGGTGCAATCGACCTCAGGTCAAGGTTGACCAAGCTCGAGTTAGACTTAAGTTGAGTTTTAATATTTGACAATATGATGATGAGTGAAGTCATTATTGGATTAGGTTGATCAAGCAAAGTCCAACAAGGAGTTGACAAAGGAAAAGTCCAAATATGGAGACTTGGCAAAGGAAAGTCCAAGTATAAAGACTTGACAAAGAAAAGTCCAAGTGTGAAGACTTGGTAAGGGAAAGTCTAAGTGTGAAGATTTGGCAAAAGAAGTCCAAGTATAGAGACTTGGTAAGGAAAAGTCAAGTGCAGTAATTTGGCAAGGGAAAGTCCAAGTGTGGAGATTTGACAAGGAAAAGTTCAAGTGTGGTGATTTGGCAAGGGAAAGTTCAAGTGTGGAGACTTGACAAGGAAAAGTCCAAGTATGGAGACTTGGCAAGGGAAAGTCTAAGTGTAGAGACTTGGCAAAGAAAAAGTTCAAGTGTAGAGACTTGATAAAGGAAAGTCTAAGTATATAAACTTGATAAAGAAAAGTCCAAGTGTAGTAACTTGAAAAAGAAAAGTCCAAGTGTGGACATTTGGCAAGGAAAAGTTCAAGTATGAAAACATGGCAATAGAAGTCCAAGAGCATGACTCTTGGCAGTGAAGTCCCGGCGGCATAGCCTTTTGGAAAAGGAAGATCTGATAGCTTGACAAGGCCTAAGGAAGCACTTGAAGGTTGCACAAAGGGTGACGAGCAATGGGTTTGGAGGCATCCTAAAGGCGTGAGGCTGATGGAAGTAGCTTGAAGATTTAGGTCTAGACTAAGGGTAAGTGTCAAGTATGAGAGAATCATACTTGATGAGTTGAACCTTAGTTTTGAGGTGTACTAGTCGACTAGAACTTATGTCAGTCAACTAGTGTCATTGTTCGAGAATTGTTGAATCTAAAACTCAATTGTCAATTCGACTGGTTGAGATCAGTCAACTAATGGATTTATCAGTCGACTGGTGTGGTGAACAGTCGACTGATAGGATGAATCATTCAACTAAAATTTTATGATCAGGCACAGAAGGTTTGACAATCGACTAATGAGGATGATCAGTAGACTGGTCTTACTGTGACTGGGTATAGAAGGGTTTATAATCAACTGACAGGAAAGGTCAATCGACTTGTGGCACTATGGAAGGCCACAAAATAATTGGCAGTCGATCGCTAGGGTATAGCAGTCGACTGGTGCTTGGAGCAGTCGATTGATGGTATACAGCAGTCGACTGATACACAATAATTCAACATGGATCATGTCATTGGAGCGACCGATCACGCAACGGTCTCATGACCAGTCGATTGGGGGTAAGGCCAGTTGACTAGTAGGCAGAAATCAACCCATTGAAAATCCTATAAAAGAGGGTTTCGTAAAGGGGAAAAGAAGTCAATTTTTGGTGACTTTGAATGGGATTTGCTTATGCATTCCTAACCTTACAAGCAACTAAAGCATGATCAAACAAAAACATTCTTGTATAAAGTGTTCTTTGTATTCATATTCTGTTTTATTTCTTTACACTTGTATTTGGTGCTTGTACTGTAAAACTACAAGTTGTAAGAGGTTTCTTCAGCTCTGAAAAAGTTTTCGAGAAGGAGAAAAAGACAGTGAGATCTATTGCTAAAAGAGCTAAATTGTGAAGTAGGAATTAAAAATTTTGAACCATGTAAAAATAATTTATTGTGCTTGTGTTTCCATTTGTTTATACTTTACTTGTTTCCGCTGCATATAACATTTTGTAGATAAGCACGAACGAATGAAATCGAAAGAATGAGTCAAAACACTATTTACCCCTCCCCCCTCTAGCGTCACACGATCTTCTACATTTGTATTGACTCAGTTGATTTTTTTTACATGCATATGTTGATTATGTTCCATGTTTTGATGTATGACAAAGGGAAAAAAGTGTGAGAATTTAAAGTTAAACTAATTATTTAAAAAAGGGAAGAAAAATTTCCAATCTATTATTCGAGAGGAGAGTGCATTCTTTTATGTATTTTTTTTTCTAATTTTAAACAAGGTTATCACACTCAAAAAAGGATAAATTATTGATACTGGGAGCACAATAAGATTAAATATATATTTTGATACATGAAATAGAATTTAAAATTAGGATGTTTAGTGCTCTAATATGATGTGTTAATTGTGCAAGTACAGAAGCTTGATAGGTAAAGTCTAGAAATGTGTTCTAACAAAGTTTTCATGTGACTAAGACAAGTCCTGAAGATCTTAAGCAAGGAAAGCCCTAGAGGTCTCAGGCAAGATAAGCTTGAGTGATCTTCCATTTTAGAAGATAGTGAGATAATGTCACTATTTCTGAGGGCAGGGTAAACTTAAGCTATGCGCAACTCTGATATAAGTTAAGAGTGAGACAACTAAGTTGTTGCATAGATATACTCTTGTGTATTAACTTTGTGATGCAAGAACTCAGGTTTCAATTTAGATTAAATCAACCGGATCAAAGGGGTTCAAGCACCCGTATCGAATCCAAGTGTTCGAAAGTCCAAGCAACCAGATGGAATCCAAACCATTGGAGTCCAAATCTAGATCCAATCCAGATGTAGAATGACATGGCGATTAGACAGTGGATGTCCACGATATCCTGCCACGTTAGCATTCAAGCGATTGGAAGAAGTCCAAGCGACCAGAGGACGATAAATACTAATACAATTGGACTGATCAAATGTCAACGAGAGACTACCATGTCAACTTTCGAGCGCTCGAAGGCATTTGGGCGACTGAAAATGGATATTGACTAGAGGAATCGGACTAGATTGGAACTGAACTAAGGGCGCCCAAATGGCTTTTGGGCAACCAAATCAAATCTATAAAAGAAAAGTTTTATAGCAACCTTCAACAATAATCAAATCAAGTATCAATCATCAATTTAGTCATCAAGCACTTCAATTAAGTAAAGCAAGCTACTCTTCTTTTGTTATATATATATATATATATTATAAAAAAAATTCACCTTCGAATCTTCCGTAATGGAGAAAATATAATAGACTATATACATTCAATTGATCTACATTAAATCATAAACAAAAAACCTAGAAGAAAAGTCAAACCACATTAAATACTTATATCACTTCATATTTCCACAACCCATACTGGACTTATTATTAATATTCTATCTATATTGCTTTGTCTGTGTTTATTTTATTTTAATTAAATTTATTCACTATAAGCTCTATAAATTTTTTAATTAACAATATTCACTCTTCGCTTCCCTAGTGCAGCATAGGCTTTGAATTGTAATATAAGATCAATCACAAACAATGAAGCCAAAGACATTCTAATGATAATGATGGATGTGTCACACAATTTGACCATGATGATGATGTACATACCACACCTTTATTTAGGTTATAGGAAGAAAACTTTCCTCGTGACAAAATGCATAATAAATAAACAAAAAAAACATACTGTAGAAAAAAATTCATAAATTATAGATGATGGTTTGTAAATGAATTCTTTAAATTTTGGAGCACCTATAGAAGGAAATCTAATCACGAAAGAATGGAGTATCCAAATCCTCGTTCAAGTGTCGTTCGCTGCATCATCATTTCACGAATTCAGCAAAATTTAATCATCTTACGATCAAATTGTAGTTAAGTTTGAGTATATATCATAAGCCTCGATACGAAGTCAATTGTCACATTCATGTGTTCTCAATGTAGCTCCGTTAGCCACTTGTTTATTAATTGAGCTATACCAGCTACGGCGCACCCCAATATAGCACCAGCAGTTACCTGAGAAAGGCATTAGAAACAATTATATAAATTTTATAAAGTAATATTTTTGGGCAAGAAGAGAATCCACAGTAAGATACAGATCCTCTCCCAACACTCCAATTTCACAAGGCACATAAAAGCAAAAATAAAAATAAAAAATCTTGCTAACTGCTGTTGAATTCGTTGCTATGGAAAAGATCAAGTAACCAAATTAATAATTTCTCCTTTAAAAGGCAAGTGGGTAGAATACTAATGAAACTTAAGGTACCCTAATTGGCAACAGAAAAATGCATTCAAGCAAGGTGGATTATTCAAAAGATGCACTTGGCATCTGAATTTTCCAATATAATGTCTCTTATTTTTCATAATCTTCAAATATCACTTTTTTCTCTAGGTACCCAAAATATTCTGAGCTAAAACAGACTCTTCTCAAATTATATCGATGACCAAAATTTTTTCCTTTTAAAGATAAAAATCATACAAGAGAATTACTAAGAGTGACAAGTATAGCAAATAGATTACGTAAGTGTTTTAGCTAAAAATACATTGATGTCCAAAACGTATCATTTTGGTTAGGAAGCCAAACTGAAGGCCTTTTGGGAGTCTTGTGTTGTCTAGAAAGCCATACTAAATGCTTTCTAGGAGTTTTATTGGAGTATACTATTTCAAGATTTGAGCCATCAAAATAAAATGATTTGAAAAGAGAGATACGTAGGGGTTTAGTTGGAAATCCCAAAAGCCAGATGTGCCCTTTGAGAAATCTGTGTAGATCTAATCTAGAATATGAA
Organism: Alpinia galanga; assembly: GCA_037177395.1. Taxonomy (NCBI): domain Eukaryota; kingdom Viridiplantae; phylum Streptophyta; class Magnoliopsida; order Zingiberales; family Zingiberaceae; genus Alpinia; species Alpinia galanga. The sequence goes on from JBAMHZ010360311.1 coordinate 4,893, forward strand.
ATCAAAATTACAGTTCATGATGATACTACCATAAATCAACTAAAATTTTAGCGATGATTTTCTTCAATATTGTGACTAGATTAAATCATTACTGCAGAATATCCAAAAGGAAAACATGTGACAGGTTGCATTACCTAAACTAACGCAAATAAATGTTCACAGATCATTATCAAACCTGTAGTGGAGTATGGCCTAGAAGCTCATGCAGCGGCCCAGTGTCAGCTAGAGGGTGTTCATCTGGAAGTTCATAAACAATCTGATTCAGCACCTGATGTGGCAAGAAAAAGCATAAATTATTAGTCCAAAACCAATGTCTCGGTCAGTTTGTTAGAGCAAGCATTGTGTTCGTTATGTCAACCTATGATACATGATAGCCCAACCACAACACTCAAGAATTCTATAGCATTCAAGAGAATCAAGCTTGCATGAACTTTCCAAACGTTTCTTTGTTTTAGCAAAATATTATAGAAGTTCTGATTATTATTTCAAGGATTCTCATTGATCACTCATTGTAATTTTATGGTTTTACAAGAATCTTGTATTGTAATCTGCTTTTTCTTTTCAAAATTGAGTACAATGCCATCAAATTAAAAAAAAAACAAGAAACTGCTTGATTCAATTAAAAATCAGAATTATTCAACTGAAAATTTCATCTGATTGAAATTGGAAATCTAGTGTTAATGAGAAAAATAATTGAAGAGTAACAGAGGAAGGCAGATTGTGAGGGAGAAGAGAACTGAAGAAGATTTAGAAACTTACCACATTGGAGGTTCCTTCTCCATGTGGCATTCTTCAGTGGGAAGTACTGGAAAAGTAAAAGATGAAAACTAGTGAAGCAAGGGAAACAGCAATGAGGTTTCAATATTATTTTGCTGTAATATCAGATATATACGTAAGGTTTGCTGTATGGTATACCATATATGTGTATTTTGTTATGAAATTTACTTATATAAGGTATTAGATAATAGCTAACAAGAAGAGTGCAATAAAAAGGTGTACACATTACTGTGTATATCAATTATTTTGGTTGATACACATTAATTATAAGTAATAAAGGATAATATCGGCTATATTTCAATACATGATAAATTTTCTGTAAATTATTGTTAAATTTGATAATGTAGGGAAAAAGAAATCTGATAAATAGTATACGAATTAATTAATAAATTAGCTACATTAAAATTATAATATTGATATTGCAAAATACCAATAATAATAAAAGGAGCAATTATATTACTATTTATAAATTAATATCTAATTGAAATCAATATCAATAATAATAGGAACAATAATATTAAATATATTAGTCATCTATTAAATATAATTTAATTATCATCAGAATAATACCATATCAAACTATTAAATTAATATTTATGGCTATTTTTTATATTTTCTCTTGTTTTGATATTTTTTCCTGTCAATTCTGATCGTAATTCTACTGACATGATATTACTGATTCTACTAATTTGATACGGCCAATACTTAAGTTTTGGCACATTCGATATTAAAAACCAATACTGATATTTATGCACTCAATTTATATATTTCCTATGTTTTGTGTGCTTTCTTTAGAGAATAAATGGACAATAATTATTTAGTATTCCTTTTCCCTTTTTTCTTTTATAAAATGGGCCTAGACGGTCCACAAATCTTGCTGGACCAGAACTTGAGAAAGAATTATTTGACAAAGAATTATTTTTTTCGAGCTTTATTATTGGTCATGAATTCTAATTTGAAGCTTTTGAAGGCCATGATAACATACCTCCGCCTGTTTTCCAGTATGCAGCCGAACTCCAAAAGCATCATACATTACCTGGAAGTGAATGGTGACAAGGGGTTATTGCAAAATAATATCACAGTTAACAGATTTAAGAACCAACTAGTTGTTGCGTTGGTAGTTGAAACCTTTAAGTATGCTGTTCACATGAAAATGACAAATTTTAACACGAATGTATATATGACTGAAAAAACATCTCTGAATCAATCATAACCTAACAAGCTAATAAACAATTATTAACAAGGTGTATGAGTATTTCTATATCTATTTTCAAAGCAACAAGGCTAGCATATTGCACTAGAGAGTGCCAGCTAGCTAAGTTGGTGTCATTACCAAGGTATTGGTAGTAATTTTTACATTCATCTCGCTGAGGTTTAAGCCATCCTTTCTCCTAAAAAATAAAAGGGAAAAAGAAAGTTCCAGTGTGCTACACCATGTCTCTCCTGAATTTTTATTTACTCAATTAGTCAATTTATTCAAGACAATTTGAGTTAATGAATGTCTTTATTATCTGTTCACATGCTCAAACTGGGTAATATAACATCCATGGCAATATTACATTACTACATCACTATGTTTTGAATGTTCCCCGGGAAGACAGTTATTCAATTCCTTTAAAACTAACACAACAAAAACTATACTTGTATAAAACAAGATCATGAGGAAAATGTGTATATATGTGCATAAGGTAATTTTTTCAAAAATATGGTAGTTCAACTCGTCATTTATTCTGGAAATGAAGCATATAGCAACAATGTATTTACACAGCAATATAGCAACAATGTATTTACAAAGCAATATAGCTAACTCTCCACAGCAATATTTACACAGCTCATGTGTGAAATGTTGATGGATCTCAGTTGCAATTATTTCCTACTTTAGGTACATCTGCAAGACCTTTAATTTTTAGATTTACCTGCAGATGATTCATTCATTCAGTTTCACCTTTCTTTCTAGTTTATGTTTGTGAGGAAATAGCAAATCAAATATTCATTCCATCAAAAACAACAAAATATACAATTGTTTTTCCCTTCTTATTGCAATTTATTTATTTATGATTGTAAATTTTATTGATATTTTATTAGATATACACATTACTTGTTTTTTATGATAATATTAATCTATTTTATTCTAATATTTTTGCTTAGGTTTCCGTCCACTGCCTATCCACTATGCAGTTGGTTGACTCCCTATCTTCTTTTAAGTTTACTTGTCTATTGATTATCATATTGAAATTATTTAAGTTGTATTTAACCGCAACCCTCCAACTTTCCACCCTTCATGTTTATTTTCCTTTGTTTATTTATATTTAAATCATTTTTCAATATATTCCTAACACAAGAAAAAATACAATAAGAACAAAGGTAACAAAGAGCACATTTATTGCCAGAATACGTAGAGAGATACTAATGCAAAGTTAGGAAGCCTTGCCTTTTTACTTTGAAATTCAATTAGTAACAAAAAATAGTCTTGGCTGCTTAATCCAGTTCATTTATTCTTATTTATTTATATATTGAGGTAAAGAACCATTTCTTTCAAAGTAACTAAATTTCCTCTAAATTTAGATGACTCAATTTGTCATTTCACAATTGCAGAATACAACATTAGTAGCTACATGAGACCGAAAAGAAGCCACAAACAGCAGGGTGAAGTTATCATGGTTGAAAAATAGATATGAACAAGCTATGTTACTCCCAACTGTTTGAGGGCCCACAGAATGACCAAAATGTTACTTGGAAGTTGGAATTGCAATATTAACAAACTTATGATGATTGGATAGATAAAATAAATAAGAATCACCAGAAGCTTTGTCAATTCATGTGTATATCTAAAAATATAGCAAACTAGGGTATTTCAGATAAATCTGTTATTGTAATACCTTTGAAAATTTTCTTCATTTTTTGATGTCAATGAAATTATTTTGAGTTGGGAAAATGCCAATCGAGTACTTATTTGCCCATGGTGAGAGCAACAGTGACAAGGCACTGGGCTCATGATTGTGGGTGGTAGAAAGTCACCCTAGGCTTTATGCATGGAGTCGCTTGTGTCAAGATATTCTTTTTTCCTTATTTATCCCTTGATTATCTCTCTAATTATTGTAATTAGAAAGATACTTCTTCCTATATTAGACTCTAAGATTAAGGGATATTATTACTATAATTGTTGTTATATTCCTTCCTATATTAGACCCTAGAATCTAGGGTTATTATTATTGTAATTATTGTTATACTTCTTCCTATATTAGATCCCAGAATTAAGGGATTTGATAATCACCTCAAGGTCTATATATTGTAATTCATTTAATGAATGAAAGCAAGAGAGGAACGTAGAGAAAAAGATATTTTCAGAAATTCTCCTTTGTTTATTTTTGTGATGGGAGCGTTGAAATTGGTACTATAAGTACAAACCCATAGGCAAATCAACAGATAAAGAAAAAGGCTTGAATGTTCTTCAATATGGTACTAAGTTCTCAATATTAAAAATTAGTAGGTAAATCAACAGCATATGCATTGGTCCTAATTTTTTCCACAATTTAAAAAGACTAGATGAGTGAGCATGAAGCTTTTTTAAGGAATTTTTAGGAAAACATTCTGGGTGAATGTGGACAAGCACATAGTCCCGTACATTGTATTTTTTAAACTTGTAGTGTGCATTAGCTTGAAATTTATGAGCTTTATTACTCAGTGCAATTTTCCTTCTAACATCGGCATAGATCAATTTACTGAATTATTGTAAGCAAATTCAGCAAGGGACAAAATTAAGTCCCAAATTCCTGATTTTTCATCCATTAAGTATCTTAACAAGTTTCCTAAACTTCGATTAATAACCTTAGTTTGATCATCAATTTGCGGATGAAAGGTAGAAGAGAATTTAAATTGAGTCCCAAATAACTTCCATAGAGTTTTTGAAAAATAGCTAACAAACTTTACATCCCTATCTAACACTATAATTGTGGGTAATTTGAGCAATCAGGCAACTTCCTTAAAGAATAATTTAACAACAAAAAATAAAAAGCTATTTGTGATGCATCATTTATCTTATTTTAGGGAATAAAATCTGTCATTTTTGAAAACCGGTCTACTATTACTAAAAATATGTTATGTCTCTGGTTGGTACAAGGTAATCTTAAGATAAAGTCTATATTAATATCTTTCCAAAGTTCATGGGGTACAGACAGTGGCATGTACAATATTTTGCTTAGTAGTCTTGCCATTTAACATATATGACATTGTGATATGATTCATGTAACATCTCATCGTAATAAGGGCCAGTAAAATTGATCCCAAAAGCTCAGCTAAACCATTGGCATGTAATTCCTAAATTAGAAAGTCTCTAAGTGAAATTCTAGGGATGCAAAAGCATGTGACTTTAAATAGATACTCATCTTTAATCACAAAATCTATTAAATTGTGATGATTCTCATTTTGGACATCTTGAAAAAATGTTCCAAAATCAAGACAAGTTATATATTCATCTTTGAGACGATCAAATCCTACTATAGTCTTGTTCATGTTATGCAATGTGGCAACAATATGACTTAGTGTATTTGCTGGTTTGTTATCTACGCTCGAATATGATGTTTTAGAATAAAAGTGTACTCTTAAAGGAACTTGACCCACCTAATATGTTTAGCATTAATTTCTTTTGAGATTGAATGAAACTCTGTGTTTTATGGTCTAAATGGAGAATGAACTCGTTGGGTAATAGATAATAACATCAATGTCTCACGGCTTGAATAATGACATAAAATTGTCATAGGTAGAATAATCTTATCGAGTCTCATTGAGTTTTGGCTAAAAAATGTAATCAGGTGACCATCGTAACTTAGTATGCTCCTTATAACTAATCTTGACGCGTTGTATGTTATCTTAAATAGTTTTGAAAGGTTAGGATGTCTAAGAATAGGATCCTTATTTATCCTTTCCTTGATCACTCTAAAGGTTGCCGAGGCGGATTTAGTCTATTAAAACTCCGTTTTTTAAAGGCAGTTTGTTGCGGGAGCTATGATGTTGCTATAGTCTTTAATAAAGCAACAATAGAAGTTGCAAAACTATGAAAACTTCGAGCCTCTTGAAGGGTTTGAGGCTTGGATCATTCCTGAATTACTGTAATTTTTTTCAGATCCGTTAAATACCTTCTGTAGAGATGATAAATCCAAGGAAAATAACCTGAGATAGTAGAAAAGAGCACTTTTTCAAATTGACATAAATTTTCAATCTTAAGGGTCTTTAAGACAAGATGAATGTGCTTCAAGTGGTCATCATGTATCACATTATAAATCAAAATATCATTAAAATAAACCACTAGGAATTTTCCTATGAAAGGTTTTAAAACTTGATTCATTAGCCTCATGAAACTACTAGGGGAATTTGAAAGTTCAAAGGGCAAGACTATCCATTCATATAACTCATCTTGTGTCTTAAAGGTAGATTTTCATTCATCACTAGTCTTAATTCTAATTTTGTGATAATCACTATGCAAGTTAATCTTGAAAAATCAACATGCTTCAGCCATCACGTCAAGTATATCATTAAGTCGTGATATGAGAAAGCTATACTTGATCTTATTAATGGCGCAACTATTGATGCATATTCTTCAAGACCTTTTTTGGGACCAATAAGGTGTGAACTACACATGCACTCATGTTTTCTCTAATAAATTTTTTTGTAAGAGTTCTTCAATTGTCTGTTCAATTCAACACGCTCTAAAGGATTCAGATGATAATGTGAAAGGTTGGGTAATTATGACCTCGGGATCAAATCAATGGAGTGTTGAACATGCACAAAAGCGAGAGTTTATTAGGTAATTTATCATTAGTTATATCCTTGAATTCATTTAATATCTTTTTAACTTCTAAGGAACAGTCTTTTGGTGAATCTTTAAGGCCAACTGTGAGGGTTTGAATTAATAATGCTACCATCACTCATGATTCATTACCTTCTTTCTCAAATTAAGCTTGTGTAGGCAAGTGGAGGGGCTGTGTTGAAGGCTGGGTAGTTTGGCTGTTAGTTTGGGTTTGAATTCTGGCTTTCTAGGCTTAGCTAGGTATGGTTGAATATTTTAATTTTTGTGCTTAAATAAATAGATATTTTCTTGTCCATGTGTGTAACGGAGAGATCATGAAGCCAAGAGCGACCAAGGATGACATGAGTCACACTCATAGGAAGAACATCGCACAATATGCTATCTTTATATGAACTTATCTCTATAGGAACTAAATACCTTTGTGTCACAGGAAGGGAAATCAGATCTACCCATGCCATCTTATAGGGGCATGGGTGTTTTTCAAGGATGACTTGAATTCTAAAAAGAGCTTATGTGGAAATGACGTTCATGCAACTCCCATTGTCGATCATAATCTTACATGCCTTACTTCCGCATTTGACATATGTGTGAAAGATGTTAGTGCGTTTCCATGTGTCATTTGATGTGGGTATTGAAAGAATACAACGCACTACATTAAGTCCTATGGTTTGCTCTTTAATTTTTTTATTTTCATAGTGTTGTTTGAAAGAATCAACTTCCTCATCGCTACCTTAGATCAGAACGTATGTCACTTCATCATCAAAATTATGTTCTTGTTCTAAGGCTATGTGAGCATTTGGATGTTACATGACCCTTATTATGACAATTAAAACAATGAATGTTAGGAATTTCTATTTTCTTAGGAGCTTGTGTATCCACCTCTACTCGTTGTATACAGATCCAAGGTAGATAGAGCTATTGGGTTTACTTCATTGCAATAACACCCTATGAGACGAGCAGTACCCGTTAAGGGGCTTGATGATTGCAAAATAGGTGTT
>JBAMHZ010360421.1:0-12473 GCA_037177395.1 Alpinia galanga
CCTATGCGCATGGCCAAGCACCTTGTGTGCGAGTGTCCCAAGCACCTCTGCGCGCCCAAGCACTTCATGCGTGTGGGCCTCCCGAACACCTCCGCACGCTCAAGTACCTCACGCGTGCGACCCGAGTACTTTTCAAGCTCTCTTCTCGGGGTCGCTCAAGCACCGTGGTGAACACCATAGTGCGCTCAAGCATTTTGCCCTCTGTCACGATCTTTTTCTTAGATCCACTTGATAGAATTTTCTCAAGTTCTAACTCAAGAAAACGTTGGACGCGAACTCAATTTCACATTCAACCTTGCTTTGATACCAATGTTAAACTTATGAAATATAAAATTGCAGAATCATAAGTTATACCTCAATTTTAATATGCTGCTGAAAATCTAGAATTGCTCAGGATCTGCTGTGAAGAACTTTGATCCTTGCGGAACTCACGTAGTCGGGGTGATAATCACGATTGGACTATCACCACAGTTCCACAACGTTTCAACTCTCAACCTTAGTGATGTGAGACAAAGATCTCTTGTTCTACTCAATAAGAGCTTACAATTGTATTCTCTCTTTTCTTGTTATCTCCTTCATCCTCTTCACAAGTATATGTACACTTATATAGGATGAGATGAGGACATGGAAAGTCATTTCATAGGGAGTTACATCTAACATGCAATTATGTTAGTGGAGAGGAGATACAAAGAGTCTTTTAACTCCTCCATGTAACTCCACACTAGTGGACATACGTTATTAACATATGCATTATTAATGTCAATTTGTTTAATGTCAGAACACTTTTGATTTAATAGACTATACCACGTTATATAAGTTGTAAACTTATGGAGGAAATACAAGTAGTCATACTAAAGAGAAATTAAAAGAACTTTCTGTGTGATAATATTTATGTCAAACGTTTTTCATGGTTGGCTCTCTGATTTAATGAATAATAGTAAATTAAGGAGGATTTTATCCTAGTGCAATGGTCTCTTTATATGAGAGAAATCAAGAATTCAATGAGATATTTCATATCCATTGAGAATTGATCATAAAATCTCATGTGACAAATACTCATGCAGTTACTAATTGTGTCAAACCATGGGAGCAAAAAATCTCTCTAAAATATAGAACTGTCACATTAGCGGTCTCTCTACGACTATTCTACGTCTTAAAGGGATAAGTAAATTGAGAAGTACTCGAACGGACAGTCTCAGTAGCTTTAACTTCTTTGATTTATCATTTTATTTGGAGAAAAATCCTATAGATTTATTGTGACCGAGAATTAAACAGTGAATACCTAAGAACTGAACTCGATATCCTACCGCTACACCGTAGCCCCATGGGCAATAAAAAAAAACTGTCTAAAACTGACTTGAAGTGGTAGCATTGAAAAATGCTATCTTATTTGAAGAAAATATATGTTATCGATTTATGAAAGATGTCTTTGGCACATCCAAAGATGACTCTTAAACAAAAGAAAGAGCGCTCATTCAATCTCTTAGACATCTTAGGTTCGATTCTCAACTTTATTTAACACATAAGCAACTCACTAATCGAATGTGACCATATTTGGGCATTTCCACTGCGTGTCGTTAAGAGATTATAACGGACGTTTGTAACACATGACATGAGCAACTGGTAACACACAGCACTAAAACCCCTCTTAAGCCCTTCCTCTCTATAAAAGCTGCTACCATTTCTTCGTTGCTGAACCCCAACGGCCGCCACAGTCCGAGTTAGGGTTTAAGGAATCTATCGCCGGCGACCATGATCGGCCGTTTGATACCCTTCCGCCTTTTCCGCTCCTCCGGGAACCTCCGCCTTTCCCGCTACCGCGTCGCTTCTGATGTCACTTCCCCGTCCTCCGTTTTCGGTCATCATCCGGGAGATTATCCTCTCGGTTCGATGTTTTTCACTACCCGTTCATCGAGGTCGGGTCCCGGTCCGGGGACGCGGGAAAATCGGAGAGGCGATTTCAAGTCGAGGGGTGCTGCTGGGCAGGCGAAGAGTCTGATCGACGACGAAGCAGAGCTCAGCGATTGGGTCAGTGATTTGAGGAAGGATTCTTATCGCTCGAGAATGAAGAGCGATGATGATGAGGAATCGGATGAGGAGATGTACAGGAGTGATAAAGGAAGGGGTAGAGGTCGAGATAGCGATGAGTTCAGCTCCAGGGGAACACGGTCGATGAGGGATAGGCCGCCTCCTAGGAAGTGGGATGATGATTTTTCTCGAGAATCTGGTAGAGGGAAGTTCCGAAGTTTTGAAGGTGGAAGAGGTGGTTCTTTTCGGTCATGGAAGGATAAACCGCAGTCAAGGATGCAGCGGGATGACGATTTTGATGAATTTTCCGGACCATCTGGTAAGTTTAAGTCTCAGGCTTCCAGGAACTCGCCAGTTAAGAGACGGTTTGATAGTGATTTAGAGGACGAGGATGATGATGATGACGAAGAAGGAGAACGTGGGTTTTCGTCTAGGAAAAGCAAGTGGCGAGGTGCTCAAAAGATGTCTTCTACATTTTCAAGAAAAGATAAAAGAGATAATGACTTGAGCTTTAAACAGATGCGAGGCATGGAAAAGTCAGCGGTTTTGGAATCAGAGGGGGAGGAAGATGAAGAAACTGAGCATGAGGATGATGTATCTGGTTTTAGTGATGATTTTTTTGGCAACAAAGATGAAAAGGAGGCATCTGTTAATGATCTCTTGACCAGCTTAGGTTCCACCAAACTAGGAAATGATGACAATGCACAATCAGCAGTAAAGAAATCAGATTCAAGCAGTGATTCTTATCTGAGTGAAACTAGGTAATCAAGTTGGCTCATAGTACAAACAAATTTATGTGAACATCATTTTCATAGGAATTTAATTTGCTTATTGAGTCAAGTTGCTTTTCACTTTTTGTATGCTTTGGAAGAAGACATTTCTTAAGTTACTTGTATGAATTTTAATATTATGTCTATAAGAAAAAAATGAAATATATCAATGGAGGCGATATGTATATATGATATTTGTGCTGAAGATTGCATAAGCATATCCAGATGCAATATTTGTAGCAGTGTATGTATACAAGTATTATTGTTTGTGGTGTGTCCTATTAGCGAGGTTTTAACATAAGTTGTTCAAATGTCGTGTTGGTTCTAAACCGTAACTAGTACTGCATTTCAGATTTAATGAGTGCTCGATTTCATCTTTGACGCTAAGAGGAGTAAAAGCAGCTGGATATGAGAAGATGACACATGTGCAAGCAGCGACCCTTCCTGTCATACTTCAAGGTTGGCCATCTTATGTCATTTGTTGCATTGCATGTGGATGATATAAGGATCTTTCTTTTATTTGACATTGAATATTATCTAGTTTGTCTCGATTTTTCATTCAGTGGTTAATAAGCATAATATTTCTAACAGATATAGAGCTTTAAGTATGTATTTTAACTAAGTTCATTAGAGTCTTTAATGCCAGTCTTCTACAATTTTTATTTCCCATGGTAGGTGCACTCTATATAATCAGAGACCATTTCTTTTACATTCTTGCACCTTTATTCACATGCTCAATTTGCATAGAGATTTTCTGCCATATCTGTGCAATGCCCCTGATAGCATATCCCATATGTCACAGATACCCAGGCGATGGCTTTTGAAGCTACGATGCCACATGCTCATAGTCTCACATAGTTGAGCGTGGTGGTATATAATATCCGAATTTTAAGGCCCTCCATTCCAAGTGACTACGCACCCATCATCCTTAAGATGCTCCATGTCGATAGTTAGGCAAGCTGAGTAATCCTTAGTCTAGGAGGTTGTCCCCGTCCAAAGAAGTAATAATTTTGGAATGGAATTGTATCCACTTCATTTCTTGATTTTGAACTGACAATGCCAGCATTTTGGTTTTATTTGCAGGTAAAGATGTTCTTGCAAAAGCAAAAACTGGAACTGGGAAAACTGTTGCATTTTTGGTGAATAGTCCACCTTTGGAACATTTCTCATTTTTTACACAGCATTTCCCCCATAGTTTTTCCATGTGATAATTGTGAACAAATTGGCTGCTTCAGCTTCCAGCTATTGAAGTCATCTCAAAATTACCTCCTGTCAATCGTGATCAAAGAAGACAACCAATCAATGTTCTTGTTATTTGCCCTACTCGTGAGCTTGCAGATCAAGCTGCTGCAGAGACTAATAAGCTTATTAAATTTCATCCCTCAATTTGTGTACAAGTTGTGATGGGTGGAACACGATTAGCACTAGAACAAAAAAGGATGCAGACTAACCCATGCCAGGTTAAGTATTGGTATTCTTGGGGAGATGTGAGGGTTCTTTCAACAACGGAAGTGATTCTCGTTAATACTCAAATATTGCATTTGCAGATTCTAGTAGCAACTCCTGGAAGGCTTCGAGATCATATTGAGAATACTCCAGGATTTGCTAGTCAGCTGATGGGCGTCAAAATTCTCATCCTTGATGAGGCTGACCGTCTCTTGGATATGGGTTTTCGAAAAGATATTGAGAAGATTGTAGCTGCAGTTCCCAAACAACGGCAAACACTTTTATTTTCTGCAACTGTTCCAGATGAGGTATGTTTGTTTTCTATGATATGAATACTTGTAATCTACTGATTATGAATTTCATTAATTTGATTCAAAATGGCCAGGTCCGCCAAATATGCTACATTGCTATGAGAAGAGACCTTGAGTTTATTAATACTGTTGAAGAAGGTACTGAAGAGACACACTCACAGGTACTTCTATTTGTTTGCTTATATAGCTGCGCAAACCTCTGAATTTCCATTGAATTATTGGTGTTACTGCTTTTCAGGTTAGACAGATGCAATTGGTTGCACCTCTTGAGAAACACTTCTCGACATTGTACAGTGTTCTGACTGAACATATTTCAGAAAATGCAGACTATAAGGTAGGTGTTACTTGAACCCTGTGGCTATCCATTTTGTCATGTTCTGGACTCCTTGTTTTTAATGAATCATCTCAATGCAGGTTATTGTGTTTTGTACGACAGCAATGGTGACAAGGCTGGTGGCTGATCTTCTTTCTGAGCTAAAACTTAATGTTCGGGAAATTCATTCAAGAAAGCCACAGACTTACAGGACCAGGGTTTCTAAAGAGTTTAGAGAGTCAAAAGGTCTTATTCTTGTCAGTTCTGATGTTTCAGCGCGAGGAGTGGATTATCCAAATGTGACACTTGTCATGCAGGTATTCATTTTATTATATAACTCAGTTTTTGGTTGATTCACCTTCGTGTTTAGGAACTTCTATTAGTCAATTTTCCATTGTTCCATGGTCTTTAGTTGTTCCGATTAAGATCCAATGATCCTGAATAATGATAGTGCAATTCCCTTTGACTCATCTGTGTAGATTCTGCCCTTAACTGCAGATACACACCACCATGAGTGGTGCTAGTCTTTGTATATGTGCTACTTATCCCTCTATGCAAGACTATTTTGTTAGTAAATTTCAAATCTTTTAATTATGTTAAGTAGAATTTTATCTTCGTTTGCCCCTTACACCTTATCTTAATTGATACAACTTATCTAATGGTAGAATTTTATAGTCGATTTTGCACCTTATCTCAATTGATGCAACTTATCTAACGGTAGAATTTTATAGTTGATTTTGACATGTCCATACTAGGTTAACCTATTTTCTCATTTCATCATTTTGACCACTTAATGGCTTCCGATTAATAGTATTTTCATTTTTTAAAATAATTCCACACATCTATTCTAATATTCTAATCTCTCTAAAATTAAATGTTATTGATTTCCTAATATTTCAATCCATAAAATTATGGCATGGCATACCACACGTCTTATAAAATTTTTCTTTCAAGGCTTGATGATAACGAAACAAGACTTCAAATGTTCTTCAATTGTTCTTCCTTTATCATATGTATGATATATTCATCAGGATCTTATCCTTATTGAATAATATATTCAAAATATTTAAACTACTTATACTGATTTGAGATTATCTTAATTATTTCTCACTTCCTTTTTGTAATTGAATACTTTTATTTTTTTACTTAAGGTTTTTTAAGTCTACGATTCTGGTTTGAGTTTAATCTATTTACTCTTATTGCACAATTTCATGTGCAAATAACATACATTGAGATTTATTTTTTCATGGACTTAATTGTAAAGACAATGTATTGCAGGGAATTTTGGTACATTGATGAATAATTAGACATAGGTAGAAGGGATAATCAGGATTAAAATCCCTAATTTTTCCCCCTTTAACAATCTTGAATACAATTGGTTAGTTCATCTTGTATTGACATAAATGATAGGGGCTTAGGATTTGTTAATGTTGCAACCTACATTTATTGGAAAATCATTTGTAACACTCCTGGTGGCTTTAACATTAGTAAATTATCATGTCGATATAAATACTAGATATTCTTCTTGCTAATTAGTTGACCAAATGATACCTTGATTTTTAAAATTCTTTTAACTTTCACTAGGAATCTGGACGTACTGAACCTACACATCTACCTATATTTATTGTCTTTAACATTTCTTTGACCCCATTCATTCTAATGTGATGAAGTAATGAATGATTCCTGACATACCATAGGTCTCAGACTCAGTCTCTAAAACCAAGAATTATTTTTTATAATGCTTGTAAGTGTTGTAGAAATGATCTCTTTCCATTGTAATGGTATGCTTATCTTTTTTTTAGTTAGCTTGAGATTGTAAGATTTCTTTATGTGGTATACTTGACAATACAAGGGTCAGTTATTTCATTTCATACATCATGAATTTAGGATTTTACCAATGATCCAATGGGTGGTATATCCCCTGTGCCTCAGATATGTTCATGGTTACAAGTTGCTCGAAATAGGTGGATCAAATGAATTCTTATTAGCAAGTATATTTAAGATGACTGCAAAGCCCAATCTGCTGCAACTGCAGTAGTATTTATTTGGACATTTAAGATGGCAGGTATATAGTTTTCACGAGCACATGGCAATTAGAGACGCAATCATGCTAGTTCAATTTACATAGGAAGTAGCTTGCAGGTTTCGAAAGATATAGCTTTTCCCCTTCAATCTATCTAATTCTTGTTGATATCTTGTCTTGTTAAAATTTGTCCAAATTTCATACTTTTTCATATTTAATGGTTTAAACAGATTTTTTTTGTCACCAGTTTAATTCTTTGCTAATGAATATCCATGCCTTATTTTACCATGGTTCATTTTTAGAATTATAAAGACAAAGGGAATGTGGTCCCGATATGGTCATTTTTAACTCAAATAGTCAACTAGTTGTTGATTACTGATCATAAAATTTACTAATCTTTGAGCATCTCTGGTTGTGCCACAGTTGGGAATCCCTGCTGACAGAGAGCAGTATATACATAGACTAGGTAGAACAGGTAGGAAAGGCCAGGAAGGAGTAGGCATTTTGATGTTGGCACCATGGGAGGATTTCTTTTTAAGCAGCATCAAGGATTTGCCAATAACAAAGGCTTCGGTACCAACAATTGACTTGGACACAAGAAAAAAGGTCTCTCTTAATTATTTCTTTTTATATCATTGTTGTCACTGTACAGGTTTAGTATCCTTTTGATGTTTCTTTGACTTCTTATCTTTATTTCATTCTTTCATGAATTCTCAGTTTAGACCCCTCTAAATCTAAACTGTCATGTATTAGTTTTCCCCTATCCCTCAATATTGAGTTTCCTGATCAGTGTCTTGTGGTCGACAGTCTATATGTGCACATGTACATCTATACAAATCATGCTGTCCTCATTGGCTGTCATTGGTTAAATTTTGCTGAGATTTTGCTGCAAATTAGCATAATATTCTGTGTTTCTTATACACAAAAGAAAATATTTCGTTTTTGCTACATAAATCTTACCAATAATTACTTCATTTTGTTGGTTGAAATCTACTTTTAGTATGGGATTGATGTGTAGTGCATATTTTTTCATAGTGGACAGCAATCTTCTAGCTTCAAGTGCAATCAACTCCTGTTCACTTGACCTTTGTCATGTCTTCGATGTGCTAACAGTCAACAGGGATAATTGGGTGTCTTATTATATCATAATTATCCTCGCTAGATCCAAGTCAATTAGGAATCGGTGGATTCTCACTGCAGGAATGGAACTTGAGTTGTAGTTTGGTGTAACATAGCATTACTATTCTTACAATTATGATATTTTGCATTTAGATTTTTAGTTTAACCCTTTTAGTTAACTTAGATCGTTATTATAAAAAAATCCATGTTAATCCCAACTATTTATGGCCGACTACTTATGTCTTATTCCTTGACCAAACACTTGCACTTAATCGATACAGCTGGTTTTCAATTCCTTCCATTGCCCATGCAGGTGGAACGAGCTCTTGGTCATGTAGAGCTGAAGCACAAAGAGTCTGCATACCAAGCATGGCTTGGATACTACAACTCTAACAAAAAAATTGGCCGTGATAAATGCCAACTCGTATCACTCGCCAACGAATTCAGCCGAAGCATGGGACTTGACAATCCACCTTCTATAACAAAAAATGTACTCAGTAAGATGGGGCTCAACAACGTGCCTGGCTTGCGAGCTAAATAGTTCTGTATTGGTTTTTAAATTGGTTTATTAAGAAACATCTTTTTAGTTATATTTTTTTTTATATTTGAACAATACGCCACTTCCCCTCCCTATGAAGACCAGCTCAGTAATTTTTTACCACTTCTCAGTAGTGTATTATGCTCATGATCAGTTTATCTTGCAATTTAGTAGAGATTTTCGCCGCCTTTGGCATGCTTAAACGGTATGCATATTTTTATATCGAATTGTCTAACAGATTTTGGAATCACTCAGACTGAGCTGATCCATTGCAAGTTTGAACTCCCATATTGATGAAAATTATTACTTGTTTCATGAAGAGAATATTTTGACATTTTGGAAGTTAAACTTTACAGTGTTTTATCATCAGGCTTTGGCTCTCTGTTCTTCAATGTCTATACTATTAACTTGATTAAATTGTCTCTCAATTTCCAGTCGAATTGGTGGAAAAATATGATTTAAACTGCTAATCTCACAAAAGGATGTACTTGAATTGCTGTGTGGCAACTGCTGGTCAGCTTTGAGGAGTTTGGTGTGCAGTAGGATCACAGTTTGAGTTTGGCTCTGAACATGTCTGCTGCTGCTGCTGTACATGCAGAAATTGCAGGTGAGTCCTACAGATAAAATTACAGCGCAAGTTGGAGGGGTCCTAAAGCTTGAATCCTCTGCATGCTGGGCTTGCAAATGCAACCTTGAAAGAGATGGCTGAATGGTGAAAATCGAACTCTCATTGCATAGATATCTTCATCTTACTGTTACCAGAGCACTTTGAGATTCTATTTGATGGAATACTCTCTTGTTGCTGCTGCTGCTGCTGCTTGGGTAATGCAAATTGGAATCAATTGCTTGTTCCTAACACAAGACAATAAAATGAAAGGGCTACTCGAGATTTATGTAGCCTTTTGTCCGGTTTACTCTGGGACGGAACACAATGGAGTGGATTGATAGAGAATTAGCAGAAAGATGGATTATTAGCGGTTAATTGGTTATGAGATTATCCATCCAAAATTGGATTGAACATGTATGATTTTACTTTACTCTTGCGTTTACCTCTTGCCCAATTTTCTGAGATGAGAAGGAAAATAGTTAGAAGATAAAGGCAGTAGCAAATGGTAATTTTTTTTTACCATAATTTTCTTATGGTAAAACTGTACAAATGTGCAAAAACAAGGGGCAACTTCAGATTGCCAAAAGGAATATTCATCAACCACTCCAAATTTGGCAAGTAATAGAGATTCTGGGAAATTTATGTATAGATTATTTTATAGAAAAGGGAAAATTATGACAAAAGCATTGAATGAGGACACAGTTCGAGTTTGGTTTCATGATTGGCCTTGAATGAGACAAAAATCAATGGACCAAAACAGGAAATCTCCGGACCTTGCTTTCTGAAACTTTTCATTATGGCCTACAAATAATTATTTTTTCAAAAAGATATATAGATATATATATCTCACGCGACTCTTCCTTGTGCGTCTGTGTGCGACTGCTAATCCATCGTCTGATTCCGTCACAATCCGATTCTTCCATCATCACTATAGTAATGCTCCTCACTGTAGACGTTTGATCGGATATGGGCTAAAGTCCATTCTTGATTCTTAGTCATTGCTTATATTGTGGTCAAAATCTAATTACGTTTTGATTGATACTCGATCGTTGTTGGGATCCGATGATGCCAAGCGAGGCAAGGTAAGGTGATGACACTTTAGATTCTCAATTACTATGCTTCCTCGATCACACATGTGTGTGTCTATATATATGTAGCGCCAATGTAGCATGCGTTGATATACTTGCCATGAAAAATACAAGTTTACTTGATAGGTGAATTGTGTATCTTGAACGTTTGATATACTTGCTAAAAGTTCGAACACATGACATTCCATTTGATATATTGATTTCATTAGAATTTACTTTGATTCGATTTAATAGTATCATGAACTAAAATTTACTTTGATTCCATTTAATAGTATCACCATCACTCTTATAGAAATTATGAATTGATGTTATACAAAATATTTAAAATTACAAACGCCACTATCATAGAAATAAATCAAATAAAGAAGGAGAAGGCGAAATAAAAGATTTTTTTATCTTTAAAAATTAAAATTCCGTCGTAAATAGGTCCAATTTAATTTGATGTTGGAGGATGATTCTAACAACCAAAAAATAATAGGTTTAATATAGCATATTAAAGGTGAATGCTACCTAGTCCACAATCAACCTATGAGTGTATTTTTATGTTTTTTTTAATGAAAAAAAATTTCGTAAATATACTGCAACTAAAAATTGAATCTTTAATATCTGAGAATTAAATGGAATGTTCTGCGCACCAATTATTTGTAATATTAGATAATACATGTCTCTACGAGAGAGCCTTATGACTAACACAACAACAGACTTATAAAAGAGAGCAAGGGTCAATTTTTAAAAGTTATAAAACTTTTCGAGATGTCTACCCTCTTAGCACATTAGCCTTTAATTGGGCACAAAATACTTCCCATACTTCCTCTGTGTTAACTGTAAAATTAATTGACAGGAACACTGAGAGCGAATCATCTATTGTACAACAAAAGATAATTCGTCAAAATTCAATTATATTTTTTAAATGATTTTGATAATCGACACAATTCAATTATATTTTTTAAATTTATTTTGATAATCGACACTTTTATAATTAATTAAATCATAAAACTTAAATTACGAAAGAGTACATATTTTAGAGCTTTTGCAAATTTGTTAACTCAAGTTGAAATCTCTCATTCGAGCAATTTAGATTTGAAAATGTCATAAAGTTTGAAATTGCTGCTCGTTTAGAATCAAAAGTCAACTCCCTCTTGGTCTCTCGCTTGAGGAAAATAAAAATAAAAATAAGGCGAAGACAATAATTTAAAAGGGGAGCGGCGGCGTCGTCGGAAATAAATCGCCGATGTCGCCGAAATACTCGTCGTCCTTCCACCCTGAAGGTCCAAATTCCAGGCCAAGCTCTGCGCCCACGAGTGCGTAGCCCATTTCCTCTGCTAAGAAGCCGATCGGAGCGGAGTCGTCGAAGTAGCTCCCAGGCGCCGACGCCGCGATGACGTCTAAAAAGTGGTCCAACAGCGGCGGAACCTCGAATGCCGTTGACTCGCAGAGCTCCATCGGCAGGCTCCGGCCACCGGCAGCGCAGTACGACTTCGTAGGCGAGGAGGAGGAGGTCGTGGTGGAGGCGGGGGAGAAGTCGCGGAGGACGGAGGTCGGCGAGCAGAGGCCGGGCGTGTCGTCGACGGAGTTGCCATAGCCAACGGAGGCGGATGGCGCAGGGAAGTTGGTGGCAGCGCCGGGGCCCCGAAGGCGGACGGCGGCGGAGTCGTACATCTTCGCGGCCTCCTCCGCGGTGTCGAAGGTTCCGAGCCACACCCGGACGCGCCGCCAGGGGTCGCGGATCTCCGCCGCGTACTTCCCCCAAGGCCGCCTTCGCACGCCTCTGAACCGTTTCACTCCCCCGTCCCCTCCCCTCGCTGGTGCCACCTTCGCCTTCTTCGGCGGCACCTTGGCGGGCCTCGCATGGAGGCGAATCTCCTGCACGTATCGGCGCACGCGGCGCCGGGGACGCTCCTCGTCGTCGCCGGATGAGTCAGTAGCGTCGAAGTCGTCGCAGAAGATGCGCACGGTCCGAGATCGCAGCGGGGAGACTGGCTTCCGGGTCACGGCGACGTGTTCTGTCCGCAACAAAAGCGTCCCCTCCATCGCTCCGGGCAACATGGGAATCAAAAACCGCCGCTAAAAAGAAAAAAAATCCAATTTTTAAGGCCTTTGGCAGAGGTTCCTGTTCTGGGATAAGCAAAACCACCACAAAAACCCAATTTTTACAGCCTCTCGCTGCGATTCCTGCTCCTGCATCAGCAAAAACCAGCTCAAAGAACTGAACTTTTGGACTCCAAAAAAG
>JBAMHZ010360750.1:0-12470 GCA_037177395.1 Alpinia galanga
TTTCATTTAGTAGTAGTATTAGCAATCCAAACCCATAACCCCCAAATCAAAGTAATAACATCAATCCTAAGCTATCATTTACTAATTTACACTCGTTGGGAACGATTCGAGTTTGCCCTATACTATATTAGTGTAGAGGGAATTCAGTAATTAAATTGAATTTGAAAACCACGATACGATGTGTGGCTCTATCACAGAGAGATGTAACAATAAGCGAAAAACACTCTATAAGAGTAAATTGGCAGAAAAGGAAAAAAGTTTGTCAACAAATTATTTTAGAAGAATGTGCTAGTTTAAGGTAAAAAAAATACAACTCAATGCAATTGATTTGACTTTACACTAGGAAGATTCTTGAATAGAATATTGTTGGAAATGTGATGGGTCTTGGAAATTGGTAATTTCAATGGATATAGATTAGATGTGAGTGGAAAGGTTAATCATTAGAGTAAAACTAATATATTCCAAATATATAGGGTCAGAATCACTCTTCAGTCCTTATCAAGACAAAAGCCTCAACTATTTAGTGTTAATGGACCTTACAGCTCTATTGAGCCCTAGACATAAGAAACTATATTAAAAAACGAGTGTCCCCTCATCCATATTGTTTGATGTGAAGATTAGTCTCAATGACGACAATGCAAACTGAAAGGAAGTCTAAACTTTGGCTTGTGAGAACAAAGATACCCAAAAGGTTGGGACAATGCAAACTGGATTAAAGTAAAGCTTTGTAGAAAATTATGCAGTCTAAATGATGAGAAGTTTTAGCAATATATGAACAAAATAGACCAACTCCAAACAGATAATTAATTTGTTCTGAACTTTTATAGTTGAACTAGGGTCCAATGTGTGTATGCATCATCCCCGGTTAGAAATGTGCATGGCAACAAGACAAGATAGTGAGTACAATGCGAATTCTTTATGCATGGTAATTTTAATGCAAAGAAAAACTGGAACACTGGACAGCATACTTATATAATGTTAGGCCTAAATCCAGTTATATCTAGTTCAGTAATTAATTACCTAAGACTTCCTTCGCTTATTTGATTTCTTTATATATATATATATTATTGACCAAGAATGAATGCTAGAAAGAACTACAGCAGATCATATTGTATTCCCCTTTTGCAGATTGTATCATATAATAAGAAGCCAACAGCTAAAGATCCAAATAACAACAAATGAATGGAACTGTAAAGTATGAAACTACTAATTTCGATATATATATATATATACACAAACAGTAAGCACCATTAGTTAAAAACAAACCTGCCGTGTTGGAAGCATTCGTAGTCTGTATTCTTCTATATCTTTAGCTTTAATGTCCTGTCTATATGAAAGAGCTTTGCAATTCTTTATCCTGCCAAATAGTTCTACAGAAATCCGCCCCACTCTATGTGGATCAAAGACTTGAAAGTCTTTAATATATCCTACAAAAGCTATGGCTCCTGTTAAAATTCTGAAAGACCAAATACTAAGGATTGTGGAAGGACTTAGCATAGCCAGGATATCTCTGTATCATATTTCTAGTTTTCTTCCCTCATAGAAAACGTGCCCTACGAATCATTCAGAACAAAAGAAATTCTACCAAATGATTGTCAAATGACAACAAAAAACCAAAATGGAGTTAAAAGTGGAGTGATAAAATCCATGCATCTAAGACTTCCACAATGTCAAATCGGCCTTCTCCTAAGTGAGGCAATAATGAGGCTTCTGTGAGGCAAGTTTCTTGCTCTTCTCCACCCAAATTCCTTCCTCCTCTCCATCAGCATCTCCAATACTGCATGTTGGCACTATTGGCACGATTGCCACCTATCATTCTAGCCAGGGACCAAAATGAGATTTCAAGCCTTGCGTTACATGGAACTTAATATAAATCAAAGCTTTAAGAGCTCCAACTTCATTTATTCCTCACAAGAGACTAATAACTCTTGACTTAAAAGGAATGTGAATATGAAGAGGGATTAAATGAAATTGTCTATAATAAAAAAAATATTTTACACATTTCACTAGTTACCTTGACAGTTGGTAAGTCTTTGAACCATTAAGAGGCTACTATTTAGAATTTAGTTATCAATTGTTCACGGTATAGATTATGTGAATTTATAACAAACATTTAGATTATAATATTCTGGGAAAAAAAATTAAACTTCCTCCTGAAGTTCCACTATTGCTTTTTATCTAGGGCATTTTGTTGGCATTGAAACTCTAGCATAGAAGGCAGAAATTCTTTTTGCAATGACCCAACCCCCTGTCGTTTATACACTGCTCTGAATACGGTAACACCACCTTGCATGATGCATCAGTTAACACCATGATTACACAAGTTTGGTTGAGAAGCTTGAATCAAGTGGACTGTACATCGTACAATTCCATACTGTGCATAAAGTGGGTTTTAGATATGGTTGTGTTGGTGACGTAGAGAAGGCATGTACAAATGATAAGTGTAAATTCAAAACAAGATTTGCATGCCAACTATGGGATTGGACACTTGAATCATATCTTCCATAAGGTTATATCAGTGGTAATACCAAGTCATGATGACTACTCTCACTTAAGTGAATTTTTTACAAGATTTTATTACAGATCATGCCATTGATAATTTGGTTTGTATAGTTAAAAAAAATATTAAAGGTTATAGCCTGATTTTAACTTTTACGAGAAGTAGGTCATCTCTTGTGCATCTAACTTCCAAAAGATCACAGTAGGAGATCTTAATAATTATTTATTCAAGATTTTAGCACAATCATCTGCATGCTAATATGCACTGATATAAGGAGAAAAAAAATGTTCCAAAACAATGTGAAATACACCCATATGTGTAGAATATGTTCTTTTATAAATACAAAGCATCTTGATGGAAATTATAACTCTGCACATAGATGTTAAAGGGCTTTGAAAACATAAAAAGTATATAAACATTAACACCTGCAACAATGCATATATCTCAAGAAAGGCATTGAATTGAGTAGATACAATAGCAAATCCAGAGAAAATGAGCGAAAGGAAGTGCAAATATAAAAAATAGCTGAAGATGAAAACTAGACCTACTCAATTGAAACATCCTGTAAAATAAAAGCCTAACTGTCTTTTGTAAGTTTAATAAATCATGAAACTTATAAATCAGCTATGCCAGTTCTAGCAAGTTGCAGCTGATAATTTAAAGCTAGATAAGTCCAAACATAACAGAGAGCACGTTATCTCCTAAATTATACTGATCAATATGTAATCAAGAGCCAAATTTCATAAAGAAGAAAACTATAAAAAAAAATGTTAAAAGAGAATATGATAAACCTCATTGGTTTCACCAAAGTGCACCAACATCCTCAGTTTTCTTCAAGTTATCAAGTTATTATTATTGATAATTTGATATTCACATACACAGTGAAGACAGTAATATAAGTGCATCGGAATGGACAAGGGAAATATTTCTTATTTGTCTCCAAAACATTCTTTTTCTTCTCATCAAACGCAAATTCAAGCAGTGTCTCTCTAATGCATTAGCCTGAGATCTTCAAGAATCGTCCAATTACCACTAGCTATTAGTTGCGCTGTTAGGAAACTCTCGGGCAATTTTTTCATACATCAAAAACAAACGGCTCTCTTCTACCAAAACAATTAAGCACATTTAACAAAAAAAGGAGCGAGTGAGAACGCAAGCAACAAGAGAGAGAGGGAGCAAGAACCTCGATTTTTCATGACGTTGAGGAAAGCAATAATGGTGCCGGAGATGGGCTGGAGGGTGGTGGAGGCATTGCCTCGCCTCTCCGCGTTCAGCATCTTTTGCAGCGCATCGTTCAGTATCCTGCGACCCATTGCTTCAAGTCGAAAGAAGGGAGACGTTCGGAATGAGGCGCGGCTGCGGATGAGGATGCCTTAAACCCTAAACGCTTATAAAAATAATAATTTTTTTTGGTAATTTTAAAAATTTTTAAAACTATTTTTAAATAATTTAAAAATATGCATTTAATCCTTTGAAATTACCATCTAAGCCAAGCACTTTGGCTTCGCAGTTCCACCACATTCGTCGGCGGTGGGTGGCACTTGGAATAGATCCATCTGCATATCTCGGTTCCTCATGTCTCTCCATCAACGGCAGCAGCCGCTGCCGCCGGCGGCCAAACCCTACCCACTCTCCCCCCGCGCCTCTTTCAACGCTCAGACGCAACGCACCGTGTCCTCCTTCCTCCCAAGTCGATCCGGCCTTGTCTCCGTCCTCGCCCTTCTCCTCCTCCTTGGCGTCTTCCTCCCATTGTCCGGTCCCATGGTCGCCCTCTTTTCCTCCTCCTCCTCCTCCGGCAATGCAGGCCACGGATCCATATCCCGGTGGAAGGACTACACGCTCGCTAGCGCTGCGGCCTTCGCCGCTCGCAACCGCACCGTCATTGTTTGCGCCGTCAGCCAACCCTATCTTCCCTTCTTGAATAACTGGCTCATCAGCGTCGCACGGCAGAAGCGTCAGGAGCAGGTGATCGTCATCGCCGAGGACTACGCCACCCTCTACGAGGTTAACCGCAGGTGGCCCGGCCACGCTGTCCTGGTCCCTCCTGCTCCTGATGCCCAGACTGCCCACAAATTCGGATCTCAGGTGCTCTTCTGAATTTTGATTTTGTTGATGTTGAGGCGTTGTTGCCGATGGTTGAGTTGCTATGCAGGGGTTCTTTAATTTTACATCGCGGAGGCCTCGCCATTTGCTGCACATTCTGGAGCTGGGATATAGTGTCATGTACAACGATGTGGATATGGTGTGGTTGGCGGATCCATTCCGTTATCTTGAAGGCAATCACGACGTGTACTTCACCGATGATATGGCTGCTGTAAGTACTGTGGATGCTTTTAATGAAGTTTGGGGTGAGAATATGAAGATATGCTTAGAACTTAGTTACATTTGGTAGAATTCTATATCTCTTCCGGTGTTTTCTATGATTCTGTGTGCTATCCTGTATCTTCTGAGAATAGATATTCCGTCTATATGAACAGGTGAAGCCTCTAAATCACTCTCACAATTTGCCCCCTCCAGGGAAGAAGGGACGGACCTACATATGCAGTTGCATGATTTTTCTTCATCCGACCGAAGGAGCAAAGAAGGTGATGAACAGTTGGATTGATGAGCTACAAAATCAGCCTTGGTCCAAGAAAACAAAATCAAATGACCAGCCTGCTTTCAATTGGGCTTTGAACAAAACTGCAGGAGAGGTGCTTTATATCATTCCATAACTTTGCTAATTAAGAATTCAGTTTCATGAATTCATTTTTCTTTTCTTTTATATTTTATATGCATCTATTATACATGAAAATTTTGTGATTTATTTCATGAATCCAATATTAGCACCTGAACATTAAATTTTTATTGTGATATAAAAACTAAATATAGTGATGTGAATTTCTTTTAACTGAGCTTCATGGTTGCATGGCTGGACCTAGATACAATTCAATTGCATAAATTACTGAAAAGTTTAATTCATTCAACATTGATGTAGCAGATAAAACTAAGACAAATTAGAGCTACAAGAATATATATCTAGACATGTTGAATCAATTAGCATGGAAACAATTAGAGATGGAGAAAGACAGAGAAAATTTCAGTTAATATAATTAAATTTTTTTTAATAATGATGTAACTTGCATAATGTTACATGGAGGGAAAAAAACTCATGAAACTGACCCCAAATACTTGGTACTAGTATAACTTGATGATAATGATGACTGCTGTAATCCCATTCCACAGTTTCATCAAAGAAACAATAATCAGTGATTTTAGATATCCCTTTGAACAATTCTTCTCAAAGTGATAGTTCATATTCAGAACAGAATGAGTCTTTGCATATCAGTTATCGCTTATTTAATTCTTACACTATACACTCTTATAAGGTCAATGTGTTGCTTATGAATTTGTAACATTCTACAAATTGTCATTTATTACAACTAAATAAAATTCGCATCACTTTTGCCATCATTTGGTAAATGGAAAGGGTAGATGGTAGCAATGGTTTACCTTATAAATCTATTTCAATATGTTAAAAAAATCAACCCAATTAGAGATGGCTGAAAAACTTTAGTCAGATCTTAGAAGGAAGGGGCCTTCGTATTTCATGCTCCAAAGCTTTTGGGGAAATTCTCAAAGGAACATATATATGACAAGTAGATAAATTGTAGGAAAATTTTCATGTGTAATTTATAGGAAAATTCTCCTGAGCCTTCCAAAAGGTTCAATCCTTAATGTGATAAGTTTGCAACATGCACCAAAATGCATAAGCCAAAGTCTAAGGTTTTGCATTCATGAGTCATGAGACCTGAACCTAAAGAATTATCCTTGCATTTCCAATTAAGCTAGAGTATCATAATCTTCCTTCAGTTGCTGTACCTTAAGGTTTGTTATTTTTTGTTAATGTCCAACATCCAAACTACAGCCAAGAACCATCCGTGATCCATTGGTGGTCCAACATCCACATTCAATCTTCAAGTTGATTCCTTCACCATTCCAAGAATTAATCTATACTAATACTAATGTAGAACTAAATCAAAATACTTAATTTGATGTCAATGATAGCAGACCCATCTTGGAACATGTACCATATTGTATCCATTTGACTCCTTATGTAGTACTGGGCAGTGTACTGCATAATTTAACAGTATTCGGTACAATCATTAGCATTAAATTTTCAATGGTGCGAGGAGGAAACGGTATTATTATTATATGAAATAGTTAAATGAAAATTAATGTTTGTTCTTTTGCATCTCATGTCTTGTAGAAGATTATAATGGACTTGGTTCATTATTAAGTTACTAAATCACTGTGAAACAAAAAGTCACTGCATACTCAATCTTCTCTCAAGAGTTTGGAAAATTGATCATAGATTAACATTACCAGAAGATCTCAAGGTTATTCCAATGAATGTAACATAAAAGAAAGTATTCATATACATGCTACATCTTTTAGATGCTTAGTCTAGTTGGCCTCCTATAACTATTCTCCTTTCACTACCACAATAGTATTTTCAAGTTTCAACAGTTTGTACTTCCTGATGTCCCAAACATTTAAGCTGAACTACATGGATCTTTTTGTTTCTTTGCCAAGATAAATTCTGTGGTCAAACAATGATTCTAGAATCATAATAATTTTGTTGCAGTAAAAATCATCTTAATTTTCCACAATAGAAGCAACTTATCTACCTTTTAACATTCATTTTTTTACTTTAAGGTAAGTTGCACAACTCCTGTTAAATTTTGTAAGATCATTCGTGACACCCCTTCAAAATTTTAAATTGTATATAGTATCCATGAATAAAGGTTATATAAACTCCTACACAACACATAATAAAACAATTCTTTTATTGAGTTGATAATATATATTTAGTCCTATTTCTTTTTTGCATAGTCAGCAAATTTTTATTCAATTTTTATCTTCATCGTTTGCAGCTATCTCCTATTTATTTTCTTCTTGGACAAATTCTTATTATAAGCTTAATTGTACTCAATTCTGAAAAGGATTAGTCATGGTACTGTAGTTTTGGCTCATACTATAACAAGGCTATCTACAGTCCACCAGTAAAATTTTCACTTAGGTCCCTTGATTCAGATTTGCATCTTGTTAATTGGATGTTTGGTAGGAATGGCCCATAATTATGTTGTTTCTCATAAGCTTTCCTAATTTCATCTCCTTGTTCATTGGATTCAAACTCAATCGCTAATTATCTCCTATTGTTATATTTCTGTTACTATCCTCAAGGGAAATTGCAAACCAACCTTGGAGTATATTTTCTGGATATTCTTTTTTACCTCCTTTTGTGAACTTCCAATCAAGTTTGACTTCCACTAAATATATATAGGCAACATAATCATTATATAATGATCATTGTTAGGCCATTTATATGCTTTTAGAGATGTGTTCCAGAAGAACACCTTGCATAGTTGGAGGCTTGGAGCATTAATGTACTGAAGCACTCTTAAGTTCTGAATTTGATTTCAAAGTTCAGCTTTAATGCACTGTCTGGTTTCATTTCAAAGTCAAAATTTAATGTTTAAATAGTTGATTAATATGCTCTATGATTTTAATAATCCTAGTATATCTGGCAACATGAATTTGATTGATAACTAAGAACAATAGTTCCTGGAGATCAAATCTTTCTAAAACATATGCATAACTATATACAAACTGGAGAGACTACAACACTCATTTTGACTACAACATAGAAAGAATTCAGGACATCAAATGGTAGATTTCTAATCAACTGGAGGCGAACAAAATGTTATCATTGGAGAGTTCATTATAAAAGCTTTTAGGAAGCTTTGAGCTAAAAAAAAGGGATGTTAAACAAAAACATTCCTAATACTACTTAGATCAAGTACTAACATTACTTTTTCCAAGGGCTTGGATCACGGTCGAAGGTTTAAATTCAAGGTCTTGGTAATCTTTTCTTCGTTAGTTTTATACTTCATTGTATTTGAGATGAATGATCATTGTAAACATTTGACGGTTGGGATTATAAGAGGGTTGCTCTAATATCTCTTGTGAAGGGGTAGTTCCTAGTAGAGCATTTGGGAGGAACACATTGGATGCATGCATTGTGGATTAGTAGCAGGATCTCTGAACCAAATAAATATTCATGTTAGTGTGTTCTCTATTTACATTTCTTATTTTCGTTGTAATATAATTGATATGAACAGTATGCACGACCATATGCACTACTAACATTTGATTTGTTTATATTGTGAGCAAAAATTGCAAATTAGATGTGTCCCCTATTCACTCCTCCTCTAGCTAGACAAGCCAGCCATTCTATCTATCCTATATATCGTACTTGGAATATTTTGTTAATTCAACTAGCTTGCACAATATATTTGTTTGTTGGTCTGACTCAAGCAACCCACTTGATTAGCCAGCCTGTGAAACTTGGCTGTTTTGTGCAATGGGCCAACTAGTTCACTATTCAACTCACCTAAGTAATCCGCTTGCTTGATCCAATCAACTAGTTTCCCTACTCATGCCGACCAACCCAATTATTTCACTCATTCGGCTTGTCCAATCCACCTAACATATGTGGCTAGCTTTGTCTGTTCATTGTATGTATTTCTTTGGAAGATAGGAATGGAGTAAGAATAAATATATATTTTTAAGAATATATTTGTTAGTTATCTTTTTAATTTTTTGAGTTTATTTTTGCAAATTCCATTAGAATTCATAAGTAATCAAATACAATTTCCATGTACCAAATACACCATCAGGTTTCATTCCTCTTGGGTCTTCATTGGCATTGGACCCTAAAACCCTAAAGCTCGCTGCTCCATCTCTTTTATTTTTTAGATTGATGTTTATTTCACAAGTTCATTCGTATTGTAGGCCTCTGTTCCTCAGTTATGGATATGATTAATTAATTATATGTTTTAGTTCACTGCACAGTTCATCTCTTTCATTTTTTACATTGATCTTTATTTCACAAGTTCAATGTTTAATCCTACTCGATGCTCATATATGACGTTTAACTGCCGGCGTGTTTAACTGCAGGTGGATCTTTATCTGTTACCTCAAGCTGCATTTCCATCGGGAGGATTATATTTCAAGAACGCGAGCTGGGTGAAGGAAACTCAAGGCTTGCACGCCATCATTCATAACAACTACATTACAGGTTTTGATAAGAAGATAAAACGTTTCAAAGAATACGGACTTTGGTTGGTGGATGACCATCTGGATGAATCACCACTCGGTCAAACATAAGCCAACCTTCACTCAACTGCAGATGTATCTTGTAAGAAATTTACCTTCTAAACTAATCAGAACTGCATGCAATTTTCCATCGGTTATTTTCTCCGCAGTTAACTTACCCATCTGGAATACAAATACGTTTTATTTTCAAGAGTACCTGTATGTGTCGACTAGCTTAGTTAGGATCTTATATATATATATATATATTGTTTATGTTTTAGCCACATTAGCTGTCTCAAGTACCCTCTAATAATTTTGTAGACAAATCTTTGGTGTTATATTCTCATAATTCTTGTAAAGAAAATGTGTTTTTGTGTGTATGTGCGCGCGCGCGCGCTATCAACACTAGTTGGCATCTGATAATCAATGAACACGGGATTGTCTTATCTTTGATTCGGCTAGATGTAACTATATAATTATGTTATATGTTGTCAGTTATTATTAGCAACAGATAGGTTTTTAATTTTTTATTCCTAACGTGCATTTAGCTATTCTAAATTTGTATGTTAATTATAGCTTTTCAAAAGCTGCAGGTTGATATGGGCTGTAAAAAAAAAAAACAAAACAAAACTAAAGAAATTACCTCTCACAAAAACATGGCAGTCTACAGGAGAACAACTACAAAGTATATCGGCTGATCTCATACGAATATGGAAGTGTGGACTAGACAAAGGAACTGTTGCATCCGGGATCACCTTGTTCGCCTTCGTTCGGGTAGTATTGCTTCTGTCCTGCTCGGATGAATTTTATCAATTGGTTTATTCCTCTTCTAATAAGACCTATTCAATATCGTTGAGTCATACTTCGTTCTCATCTCTAGACCTAATACAGTTCTTCTTAATCTTAACCATTTAAGATGATTTATTATTCAAAACCATCGGTTTACAGTTTAAAATTGCCAAGTCACAATTTGATTCATGATTCAAATCGTCGATTAACAGTTTAAAATTATTATTTTATATTTAAAAAATTTAAATAGTTAAAAAAATATGTACTTATTTAAGTTGTTTATAGATCCCTTTAGGATATAGAAAAATTAAAACTCACATAGCCTTTTTTAATCATTTTTTATCTTAGGAAGTGATGTTTTTATTCACTTTCATTTTATATTCTCGTAATTATAGTTTCTTCGATGTCGAACTCTTCTATTTCATCTTCAGAAAATTACATTTCTTATATATTTTTTTCCTGCTCTTGTTTAATCATTGAGCAATGCTTGTGCTTATAAAAAATTGAGAGATAAAGTAAAATGTTATTCATCTAATATGTTCTCTTCGGAATTGAATGTTTGTTCTACGATGATGGTTGACATCGGACAAGTTAAGATTTTTTTTGTGATGATGGAAAGGATAAGAAAACTCTAAGTCTTCTGTGACCATTCTTGTAAATTATTAAAATTTGTTTCACTATTTGTATCACTAAAATTAAAAGAAGTCATCAAATAATTTTTAAGTTCTATATGGAATTTGAGGATTTTCTGGATATTACGTTCGTTCTTTTAGTAAAAATTGTAGTTTTATATTATTATTAATATTTTGAAATTCTTTTTAATTTATATCTTAAATTATATTATTTATAAATTTCATATAAATTATTTCTAATATTTTATACTACAGTAGCGGGATTAGGAGAAGAATAATTTTTCATTAGAATTAAAGCGTCATAATATATAACTAATATTTTGTATAAAATATTTAACTTTAATTTAGAGTATAAAGTAAATGTAATTAAATAAATATTAGGAATATTATAAAAATATTTTTTTCATTTTATTTTCATTGTTAATATGTAAGAAGATAAAAATTTATCATTAATATATTCATTTAGAATTAAAGTCATGTTATAAAAAATTATCATAATTAAATGAGAACTAGGATAATAAACATTAAAAATTATTTAGTTACATAATTAAATACTTTTAAATTTTCATAAATACTACTATATATATTTCATTTATGTGAAAATAAATATATATTAGGATTATTAACTATTTAAGAAAAAATGAATATAATAATTCTCTGTATTGAAATTAATTTTGTAGTAATTGATACATTGAATTCTAACCTGTTAATACATCATGTGAAATTTTTTTAGATTTAATTTTATAAAATTTATTCCATTGTTTTATTGTATTCGAATGTGACCATAAATAAGAAATAACAATTTTAATTAGTTTTATTTAATTTTTAAAATTTTTTAATACATTTTAAATACATAAATTTAAAATATAGCATACACAATCAATATAGAAAAATACATCACCAATAATAGGTTGATAAATTAATTTAAATTAATCTATACTTGCGGTATTAAAAGTAGTATTATCAAATGAAATTGAAAATATTTTACTAATTAATTCATATTCTTCTAGAATTAAATATAATAACTGAGAAATATTATGGGCAATGTGTGATTCGTTAGAAACTATTGATAAAAAATAGTCAAATGAACTCGATCATCAAAGAAAAAAGCCTTTAAAATCTGTTGAAACTGTCTGTTCCAATGACAATTTTTTTTTAAAAAAAAATAATTGATGATTTAAACCACCAGTTCAACAATTTTAGACTACCAAAATCAGAACCGGTTCGTCAGGTTGATTTCGATTTTAGCCCGTTAACCCATGTCAACGGGTAACTAGCTCGTTAACCTGGTTACGGGCCAAGCTCGGGCAGAGTTCGAGCTCGACCCAGACCGTGGTCGAGTCTGCTTGTCTCCTTTAATCTTAACCTTCGATGATTTTTGATTAGAGTCATCACCATGCTTAATTGCT
>JBAMHZ010360968.1:0-12470 GCA_037177395.1 Alpinia galanga
ACGCAGTCTAAAATCATAAAATTTGAAAATCTTCTGAAAATTATTATTAATGACTTTGGAATGATTTTTTTGAGCACATAAAACTCTGTGACACTTCAAAAACTTATAGCACTTAGAATGAGTTCTGTCGGAGTTCTCTAAGTCCATGGGTTTTGACTGAAATCTATTGATGGACTTAGGGAATTTAAATTTTTGAAAAGTTACCATATAATAGAAGAGATGAAGTTATTCATAATATTCATAACTAGTTTTGACATCGCTACAATAAACTATGCACATGTATCAATTGTCTTAAAGTCATAAACTTTGAACAACTTCTGATCACTATTGTTAATTACTTTAAATTACTATTTTTGGACACGTATAGACTCTAAAACACTTCAGAAACCTATAACATTTGAAATGAGTCCAATTTAAGCTCTTTAGGTCTATCAATGAATTTTAATAGAAACCTTTTGGTGGATCCGAATAGACTTTAAATGCTATTTTTAAATTTGAAATTGAAGTGTTATGGATTTCACTTAATAACAAATATAGTTTTCTGAACAACGCACCGTTGTTTAAAAATAATGTTTTTAATTTTCTATCCTTCTAAAACACGGTTGTTTTATATTGAAAAAACCGTTAGAGTCATCATCTTTTAATCGTCAAAAATAATTAAAAAAAAAAAAAACAAAGAACGTGGATGAATTTATAAGTGTTCGGTGTGGTAAAAAGTGAAATACTTTTTCAAACAATTAAAATTTAAAATTTACACAACATAAATTAGATATTAGACATCTGTAATACTTGAACTACTTAGTAATGCTTAGATCATTCATCAAAATTCATCTATATTTTTTAAATTTATTTTGATTGTAATATTTGAACTACTAATAATGCTAGATTATGATTCATCGATATTTTTGAATTTATTATGAATTTATTCAAATAGCCAATGAAAATTATCTATGAAATAGATTTGTTCATCTTTGAAATTAAAAAAATTTATAAGTGATTTGATAGTTTTCATGTTAACCATTGAAAAACTAAGGACGCTTTGATAATCGTGCAGGCAGCCACGAGCCAAGCTCAGCTCAGACCAATTTCCTTCCTTCGAAACGATCTTCAATCGCAGGCGCAGCAGCTTGCGGTGGACACTGGGCTGATCGATGCCCGCCGTTTCGTTTCGCCATTGGAGGAGGATCTGCGGGGCGTCGGATGATCCAAATGCCAGGACAGAGCTCGCCTTTTAGTGCCGAGTCTTTATGAACCAAGGAAACTGCTCGCTGGGCCACCAGCTGCGGCAGCACTGAATGGAGCGCATGCCGCTTTCGCGTTCCACCATGATGATGATAGCCAACGCTGAGCTCGCTCCTTGCCCTGACCAGGTTCAGCTCACGGCATCTCTCCGCATCCGATGCGTGCACGTGATACGCTGTCAACAACGTGGCTCAAAGGTGGCCATGTCGCTCAAGTAGTCAAATTGCGGATTTGTGAAAGAAGAGAACTGACGCAGAAAAGGAGATGCTGCTTCACTCAGGTACTGACTCGCATGACGCACACAGACTGTGTGACGAAATGCGCAAGCGATGCTGTTTCCATTAATTTATATGAACCTGCTGCCCTTGTGAGGTTAATTTCAAGTCTTTATATATTCCTCAACATGATCATCATCCAGGAAATTACGAAGCCATAGGTTTGATTTTGATGCATAGTAGAATGCAGAGAACGAGATTAGAGATAAGGATGTTGAAAGAGAAAATCGAAGTTCCATTTATTAAGAAAATTTTTTGAGGGACTACTTTAAAATAACAATGCATATATAATTAGGTGATCAATAAATGCTCAACTTAAGCAATGTGAAATAATGATAAACATGCACATTAATGAAGAAAAGGAAGATCAAAGAAGAGACTAATAATGATAAAGCATAGTAAAAATTCATTTGAATATAAGATGAAGATATAACAAGAGATCAAGTTTAATGGTGTAAGAGGATTCATAGCCAACCTTGATTAATAGAATAAAGACTTAATTGTTGTTGTTATAATTGTAATGTTTTTGTTATTTAATATGAAATATATTTTAAAATAAAAATAAAAAAGCTTCCTTCTTACTTATGAGGGTAAATAGACCTAATTAAGATGAACTAGCTTATCATCCAATATAGTATGGAAACACCTCATAATCCATAGTGTAAATATAACAATTCAAAGTCTCCCACCCTTGCTGAACTTGTGCATGAGTCAAGTTTTTCGTCTTAATATTTGTTGCAAGTCAAAGGGAATTGTGGAATGATAAATGGTCCACAGAATGGTAGGTCATTGACATGGTGTGGGTTTTCAGCAGGGCAAATTAAGAAGAAAAAGTTGGCGAAGGCAACTGGAAATATAATGGCTAGGTGAAGGTAACCTGGCCTACTAGCTTTGTCCTTTGGGAGCATCGAAAAGAAAACGTTTCAGTTTCTCACTTTAACCTTGTTTCTTCTTTTCAGCTGATACATTCAATGGGCTGGCACCATCTCCATTGGATTTGTCTCAAAACTGACAAAAGTTAATGCTATCCTCTGTGAAGTTTGAAAACTAAGTTGCTGATTAGTGTAGTTTATTTCCTCAAACAGATGGAGCATGGTCTGTTTTACTCCCTCTTGAAGTATTTCTCTCCCCTTCCTGATCTATGGACGTGCACTGTCTATAAAGCATTAGGAAGGGTGCAGTGTATCTGGTTATGCTTCCACTAAACACAACAAATTCATGGCGGCAGCAGCATATTTGGTTTGGTTGTCTTCTCTAAAGACAGGCATCTATTGCCTTGTCCTTTCAAATCTGAAACCTTATTTAAAGTGAACTGATCTCGTGCCTTATTCTTTACAATGAAGTTGATACTGGTTGTCTCTTCATGCTCTTCTTGCAGTGAATGCTTCAGTAAATGGTCCTCAATTGAGAAGGGGATTCAGTCTTCTGTGCTCTTAGGGAAAGGCATGTAGTTTTTCATTCCATATTAATGCATTCTTTACCCGTTTTTTTTTCTTGCAATATGTAGTTGCTTTGCTAACTTTCTCAAAGTTTCTGTTTCATTGTGAACACCATTCACAAGGTTTCATCTCAGTTTTCAGCTTGCTCAAATGTATCCTATATCTAACAGGAGTAACTAAGACCATAAATTAGATCATAACTTGTCCTGAAGATCAAGAACAATCACTCAACAGATCCATGAGCACAAAGTATTGAGTCCAATGGAAAGCAGATCAAAGAAGAAGAGCTCCACCCTAAAACCACGCGAACCAAATGAAAGAGGTTTCTCCTCCAAGTGCTACTTCAATGCAGAGTCATTTCTGGTACTTCTCTGCCTCACTGCTTCATTATTGATACTCCCACTTATACTGCCTGTGCTGCCACCTCCTCCGCTTGCCATCCTATTGCTTCCAATTGGCATACTGGTTTTGCTTATGATCTTGGCCTTTATGCCTTCAGATGTAGGAAAGATTGAGCCCCCTTGTTAATGAATTTTTCGAAGAGTTGGCTGATCATTTTGCATTGATCTGCGAGGTGTTCTTTCTGTGCACTCCTGATCACAGTTCCAAGTGGAACAAACAGCTCAACTAGATCTTTTTCATTGCCTTCTAAAGCTTTTGGAAGTGTCAAATGAAGGAGATTGTTCTTAATCTTCTATCAGATTTGGTCCCATCTTTAGTGTGATTCATCCTTGGCTATTTTTCAGATTCATCATGACATAATATTGTTCATTTATATTCACCTTTGTCACCAAGAGGATTCATGTGTCATTGTTATGATATATCGAATATAACAATTTCTTCAAAAGTTTAATCTGTTGACAAATTACATTCCAGCAAGATTAAGTAGCTTAAATTTTCTGTATTCATGTAGTTAAAGAGAGATTTTCTTAATTTTACTAGATGATATTATAGCTCAAGATCATATTTGTTGAAGATTTTTTGTTCTTTTGATCGAGCTTAGCAAGTATCATTATTATATATTAATTTAATAAATGAAACATATTGTGTTTTTTTTCATTTTAAATATACTATAAATGATATAAAACATAAAAATTTAAAAAAAAATGCTTTATATTATTATATGTATTTGAATACAAACTTAAAAATAAAATTATAATTCAGCATTATATAAGTTTAAATAAATTTATTTATTAACTATATTTATAAATATCAATGAGTTATGTTTGTTTTGTTTATTTAATTTATTTTTGAATATTAAATGAACATGAATGAGTACATTGAACTTGTTCACTGATAATCCAAATTATGTTGGATATGAGAATTTTAACAACAAGAATACTCAAATACACAAGTCAAGTCGCCATTCAAATGAAAATTCCATTCTCTTCCATTTAAAACTTCATTTTGTCACGGTGATCTAATGATAATAATAAAAGAATCATCTAATTTTCTTTAGAGTTTAGCAAGGTTCTATTACTCTTGTATCGAAATTGGTCGAATGTCGTGCTACTCGAGTCCATTCGCTTTGTTTTTGGATTCGAACAATCTCAATATCTGATAAACATCCTAAATTGTACTTTGAAAAAGTTTTTGGCGCCAATCAACTCCTTTTGTGTATTGATCTCATTAGTTTGAGGAAGACAATGGGTAGAGAGCCTAGAGGACTGCAAAGGCATTGCAAAACATGTCCAAAAACTACTGCCCAATGAGTTCAATATTCAAACTCCAAGAGGCAGAGCACCAAACAACACATTCAAACACATATCAACACCAAAATTCCAAAATAAAAACCACACATTATTTCCAAAACAGGCGATATAATGCCCCCATATGCATTGTGAAGAGGTCGAAACAACAATGCCCGAAACTACTCTGAGGTGCAACTTTCCTACACAAAATGGTCTGGACATAACCGGCGGCAATGCAACTCTAGGTGCAAAAACACGGCAGGTAAAAAAAATCACAGAGTAAGCATATCTGAAGGGCTAGAACAAAGTCATTTAGTGTCCTTTCGGTTCGTTGTTCTATTGCCAGTTTACCTATTAACAGGAGCTGCGACGATCCAAGTTACAGAAAGAAGGTAGGAAGGTGATCCTCCAAAATTGTGAGAAGCTCTTTTGCCTGGCTGTTCCTGTCGACTGGCCTACTGCTGACCCTGGTAGCTGCCTCCACAAGCTGCCCTCTCAGTTTCTGCGGCAACAAACGGCTGCCCGCCTCCTGACACTCTCTATACAGCGGCAGGTATGCTATTGCAGTAACCAGGGGAGGGGGCAGGTCCCTTAGACAAATGGGTGAAGAACCCCTTCTAAGGATCCTCATGCAATTTACGAAGTGGTTCTCTCCATAGTTCAGCCCCTCATTGAAAGCGGCCTCCGACCAATGTTCCTTTAGAAATGCTCGCAGATCAGGGGCTACAGCCTCATCGATGGACCTAGCAATGCTGTCAGCTACAGCATATGTTGCTGCAGGATCACCAAGGAAGTCATTGCGGAGAAGGAATGCGACGCCGTCTAGAGGACCGCTGCTTCTCTCACCTGCCGCTTTGAGGATCTCAATGCTGAGGGCAGCAAGGACATGCTGGGGGATGTGTGGGAGAAGGTAAGCTGCAATGCCCACCTGGCAGCAAGAAGCAGCTGCAGTAAGAGCGAGGCACAACTCCATGTCCCTACATCCACGTTCGACGAACCATTGTACTACTTGGACACAGCCACGCTCAGCAGCTCGCATGAGAGGGCCTAGGAATGATCCAGCATTCCCTTCTTCAACCAAGCACTCCATGGTTCCAATTTTACAGTAATGGGACGCAAAACCTAAGGCAAGATCCACATCGACATCCAAGCTGTTTCGTTGAGCAATCTAGGAGGAAGAAAAGCAAATGACAATTTAGCAGGGA
This sequence comes from Alpinia galanga, assembly GCA_037177395.1. Classification (NCBI taxonomy): domain Eukaryota; kingdom Viridiplantae; phylum Streptophyta; class Magnoliopsida; order Zingiberales; family Zingiberaceae; genus Alpinia; species Alpinia galanga. The sequence continues at coordinate 5,853 of JBAMHZ010360968.1, forward strand.
TCACGATGACACTAACATGTATATTGTAACATTTGTTGCTTAAGCATAGATGGATGTTCAGCATAATCAATTTCGTTATGTAGGAGAAACACAGAAACAAAAGAAAGAAGAAAATCTGTATCGGAGAATGAGCTAGATAGTATCAAATTCTTTTGTGGCCTTAAATTCATTAACAAAAAAAACAAAAAAACTCAATCATATGAGAAATAAGTTAGATAATTGTCTTGGTAGAATATACAACTCTAAAATATCAACTTTATCACATCAATTGGATGTGTTAGCTTCAGCTGTTAAAATATAAGCCTAAACTATTCAATGAATTAATAAAATCATCTTGATGGTTCTCAGGATAGATAGTATAAGAATAAGGATTTGTCTCACCAAAGACAGTAGTAAAAGTATAAAAACATCACATGACCATAACAGTCTAAGATCACTTCTTTTGTTTTGCCTTTTATCGTCTTTAGCCTGTATAAATCCATGTGTATGAATGTCACATATATGGTAAAGACTCACACTTCAGTAATCATTAATCTTCATGCCACGGTTCTAAAGGTGTTTTCAGGGAACAAGTGGTCAGCCTACTATGATATGCAGGAGCACATACACTGTCAATAACATACATATATATATATATAATGATGCATGTGTATATCCAATCCACCCACTCATAATTCAACACAGATAAAAATGTGACCTTACAATGAATACATAATACGGAAATGTAAAATAGGTCGTATTTATTAGCAACATGTTAACACTTAAAAGTGACATGTTACCATAAATTTTGTTTGGTACTTCACAAGCACAAAAATTAATATTCTTTAATGAAGACAAGATCATAAAAAGCAAATAAAAGTCATTGAAAATTCTTAAATTATCAAATAGACTGAACTAATTTCTTTTTCCTTTTCACTAGTCAAGAGTTATGCTTTTAATTTATTTTTTAAACAAATTAAGAATGAATTATTGAATTCTAGACCAATAACCTAGCAAACATTCAATTATATCAATTGGGTTACTATGATGCATGACTATTTATCATGGTATCAATATACAACCATATGGCAGAATGCAACAGGTTTATTTATGGAGATAAAATGTTTTAACAATTGCTACATAAACTACAAACCATGTTACCTTTGTTCTTCATGTGGAGTTTCATTACTATGCAGCTAACACAACCTAAAAGTTCTAATTCCCAAACCAGATTTAGATAATTACCTGCAGCAAAATTCTTACAAGCTCTGTACTTCCAAATCTTGATGCTTCAAGAAAGCATTGGTTTACATTATCTGCGCCACCTTCAACAAGCATCCCTAGTAGTCCCTGTATAACAGTTGCTGGAATTCCAGATGCCCAACCAGGGTCAAATGAACTAGAGAAGAGAGTAAGAGGGAAGCACGCAGCATCAAAAGCTTCGGTAAAATCCCTTCCAGTAAGGCAGTTTCCAGCAAGATCTAAAAAGGTCCTAAATGCTGACAACTGGAGTTGGACTTCAAGAATTGTGCTATGATTCCTTTTGCCCTTGTTCTCCTGGCAACGGGAGTGGATTCCTATGCACTTCAAGGCCCATTCTGTGAACTTTTGGACCTTCACACTCGCTTCAGCCTTCAAAACCTCATCGCCATGACATTCTTGAAGGCGCTCATGCAACCTGACAAAAAGGATGAGAAAAGTACTAGTTCACCATTCATAGAGAGAACATGGTTCATCTAAAAAAAATGAAAATAGGAATTCAAGTAATTATACCTATGTCAAATTTTCAAAGAGAAATTAGACGAGATTATACAAAGAAAAATAACTGCTTATATCTAGGAACAAGCTATGGGAGACTTGGTCCTTTACCTTTGAGCCGTAATGCCCACCGTATCAGCCAAACTCATTGTTCTACTTTGACACGCAGAAACGCATGAAGCAAGAAACGATGTCCGGAGGGCTGCCCTTGTGAAGTCATTTGCTCTATTCTCAACAATCTTCTTAATCAGACTTGTAATACCATTCAGTTCTTGCCTAGTGGTCAAGAACCATATGGAGTCTAATGCTATGCACAGCATGTCATTAAGAGTTTGTGGATCGGCCACCATAATCAGATCCTCGGCGAGCTTTAAATCTTGAGAACTAACAGCTCCTTGAAACATGCGACCGAGTTCAATTCTATCTTGCCTACTGAGTTTCTTTTCCTGCTTATTTTTATCCTTCTTTCGAACCTCAGATTCTTCCATCAATTCATAGGTCTTAGATCGGCCAATATCAGTGCCTCGGTTATGGCCTTTGCAGATCGGCGGGTCCTTCGCAATGAGAGGAGCCTCCCTTGAGAAAATCACATCACTTTCCTCACCCTTGTCACCCTCCATGCAATGATCCATTTCCATCTCTGAGAAGAAGGCATCCTCTGGTTGACAATCTTTCACCAAATGGATGGGCTCCTTCTCATCAATCATTAAGACCTTGTGCTCATCCTCCATTTTTACAACGCCAACTAAGTTTTCAGTTCCTTTTTCCAAACAAAAATGAAACAATTAAAAGCAAATCCTGTTCTTTCAATCAGCACAACATTTGCTCAGCACCAAATCAGCCCCTTTTCAAGATGAACCATTCATAAAGGACAATCTTTGATGACTTTTGCATCAAAAAAAAAAACTGTTTATAGATCCACCTCGAGTACTGGAAAGGCTTGAAATTTAACAACCGATTCCCCTTTTCGTCATGAATCAGCCATCACAGAGCCAAACCATGCCAACTTCAACTAAAACGAGGTGAAGCAGCAGCAGCATGATGCAAAGAGCCCCTCCTAATACGACTGAAATCTAAGAAGCTAAAACCACTACGGCACCTGAAAATGAAAACACAAAGAAATAAAGGCCTGAAACAAGAATCGGATTCATCCCGCAGGCCACCACCATACATATAAATAATACTCACAAAAAAGCAACTTTGAAGAAGGAGAATCCATGTTCGTACCAGATAGAAGCCCGAGACATTTAAAAAAAAAAAGGATTCCATTGCAGAAAACGGCAAACATAGGGCAATCGCCGCCCGAAACAATGATCAAATTCACAACCACCGCCAAATAGCACTAAAAAAGCACCGATCAAAAACTAATTTTTGTTACTACAGGATCCGCGATCAAACCAAAGAGCAGCGACACCAATAAAAAGAACCGATTTTTACCGCAGGCCAAATGGGGAAAAGGGAGGGGGGGCGGTGGCATCGAAAACCGATTGCAGCGAGATCTACGAATGCATACAAAAGGAGGGGGGGCGCAAGAGAAGGAGAGAAAACGAAACCAACCTTCACGGCCTGACGCTAAAGGGGTGAAGGCGAGGAAGAGAGAGCGAGAGAGCGAGAGAGCTCAGTAGCAGGCTCCATGGAAGATGGAACTCCGAGGCCCCTTTTTTTTATTGCTTTGGTTTCTTTATTAATTACCAGCCACTCGAAAGACATAAACTATAAAATGGAAAGGTTTTTTTTTTAATATTCAATTTTATTTTCTTAACGCACTCGCACATAAAGCTTGTGTCATTGTTTTATTTTATTTTAATTTTAAAAATGATCAATTTAATTTTATAAAAAAAAAAATTATTAATCATTATATAAATTGAAAAATTTATTGAACCGCTAACTCTATATTTTTTTTAATTTTTTAAAAAAATTTATAAATAATTTATAATTAAAAATTAAATTATAACTATTTAAAAATCAAACATAAAAAAATGTGACTTTAATTTTTTTAACTAATATTAGCACCCGACTAATCCTATCTATGAATATTTAAAATTTTAAGAATTTCAATAGTCTCTATTGACCATATATATATATATATATATATAAATACTCGTATAAATAGCCATAATAACTTTTAACCTTCTTATTTTATTATTTTATTTAGAAAAAAATATATAAATAAATCATAGATAAAAATTAAATTGTGAATATTTAATAGTCGAGTTGAATGTTTTCTATATTAGAGAGAGAAAGAGGGGCATAATTAATGTTGTTTGTATTTGAGAAAAGAAAAAAAAACGCAAAAATTAAAAAAGAGAGAGAGAGAAAAATGTGATTCTCTTTTTATTTTAATCTCTCGTGAAAGTGAGAGTCACCACTAAGTAGGGGAGATCCCACCATCCGAGAAATAATTCATTTTTTTTTCCTATGGTGGGGTCCTCTAGTGGCCCCACCTCAATCATAAGAATAGTCTCATTACTTCTCACTCTCTAAAAATATATATATTTATATATATATTTATTTATTTTATTTTCATTTATTTATTTTATTTGATTGCTTGTGTCCCTCTCGTATCGTCTAGTGTCTATGTTCCACAGCCATCAGATTAACTTTTAACTTTAATCATAGTTATGATTTACAATTTGAAATCATCCATTTCAAAATTATTATTATTTATTTAAAAAATTTAAATAATTTTTAAAAAATTGTACTTATTTAAATTAACTATGTAACTCTTTATCCCTTTAAAATATATTAAAATATAGAGAAATTAAAGTTCACATAATTCTTTTATTTTTATTTTATTTTTTTTAATTAAAAAAATGACGTTATTATTCAATTTCATTCGATGTCTTTGTCTTCAAAAAATTATATTCATTGTATTTTTATTTCTGTTTTTATTGAATCATTAAATAATATTTGTACTTCCAAAAATCTAAAGACAAAATAGAACATCATTTGTCTAATATGTTCTTTCTGAAATTAAACATTTGTTCTACAACGACAACTGACATTGGACAAACTAAAATTTCATTTGAAAATCCTGAGTCTTGTATACGACCATCATAAAATATTAAAATTTATTTCACCATCTGTATTACTAAAATAAAAAAAACATTAAATAATTCTAAGGTCCTATTAGGAATTTAAGGATCATTATGGACATTTTATCCATTTTTTTAAATTAAAAGTTGTGCTTTTGTAAATTTTACATTATTACTACTAATATTTTAAAGTTTTTATACATTACTTTCTAATTTATATTTTAAAAATATGTTCTTTATAAATTATTTTTAGTATTTTATACTATATTAGCGAAGAAGAAGAATTTTTTATTAGAATTAAAATATTATAATACATAAATAATATCTCATATAAAACATCTAACTTTAATTTAGGATCTAAAACAAATACAACTAAATAAATATCAAGAATATAATAAAAATATTTTTCTCATTTAACTTTCATTGTTAATGTGTAAAAAGATAAAAATTTATCATTAATATATTCATTTAAAATTAAAGTTATGTTACAAAAATTTATTATAATTAAATGAGAAGTAGGATAATAAACACTAAAAAATTATCTGGTTGAATCATTAAAATACTTTTAAAATTTTATAAATACTATTACATATATTCTATTAATGTAAAAATAATAGGATTATTAATCACTTGAAAAAAATGAACATAATAATTCTTTGTATTCAAATGAATCTTGTAGTAATTAATACGTTTAATTCCAACGGATTGATCATATATCATGATGCAAATTTTTTAAATCTCATTCTATTAATTTTATAAAATTTATCTCATTATTTCATTATATTAGGATCTGACCATAAATAATAAATAAAAATTTTAATTGATTTTTAAAAAATTTTAATTCATCTTGAATACATGAATTTAAAATATAGGAATATAAAAAAAATACACCACCAATAATAGGTTAATAAATTAATTTAAGTTCATTTATACTTACGGTATTAGAATTAATATTATCAAATAAAATTAAAAATATTTTATTAGTTAATCCATATTCTTTAAAAAATAAACATAATAATTGAGAAATATTATGAGCAATATGTGATAGTTGTTGATTCAATAGCAAGTCACACTCATATAGAAAATAAATTTACAAATGATCGCTTCAAATATCGGAACAAAGATTCTATACTATTTAATTTATTAAATTCTCCAATTAAATTTATTTTTTCCTTGTCTAACTAATTTTTTTAAATTGTACGAGTAAATGTAATTTTAGAAATACGTTTAGCAAATGGATTAAGAGGTTCTTAATAAAAATCTTTAAATATATATTTAGACCCAAAACTAAATGAAAAATATTCTATAGAAATGAATTTAGATAATGATTTTCTTAATTTAGTATTAAAATATTTAAGTAAGGTTATATCCATACCTTCGGCATATGAAGAAAATTTAGATATAATGTTTGAGAACGGTTGACCCAAATTTCTTTGGGTGCCTTGTTTTGATGTGTCACTTAAACGACCCATAATCATCGCTCGATTGGTATTTATACAAAACATTACATTTTACCCACATTTCTATAGAAGGAAGAATGATTTTTTCAAAATGTTTAATGAACATTGACGATTTTAAAAGAAAATAAACATGCACCTTGAAAGTTTTAGTACTTTTTTGTATGTCAATTGTTAAAAATTACTCTAATTTATCATTGTTGAATTGAACATCCTCAAACTCAAGATCAACATTCAAAATGAAAATCTCTTTGCCCTTCCGAAAACAAATTGAATCACTTTTCATTGAAATAGAAGTTGGAGAATCGAAGTCGATTAAAATCGAAGAATCAAAAGCATTTAAAAGTGCAAGAAAGAAAAGTAAAAAAAATGTTATGAAAATGATAAAA
>JBAMHZ010361079.1:0-24744 GCA_037177395.1 Alpinia galanga
AGGGTAAGTACTCTAATTCTCTTATATAAGAATAAGGGGAACGTACAAAATTGTGCAAACTATAGAGGTATTAAACTTGAGTCATACCATAAAACTTTAAGAAAAAGCAATAGAAAAAAGATTAAGAAAGGAGACCACAGTTACCGAAAATCAATTTGGATTCAGGCTTAAAAGGTCGACAATAGAAGCTATATATCTTCCCAGGCAACTAATTGAAACGTATCGGAAGCAAAAGCAAGACTTACATATGATATTTATTGATTTAGAAAAAGCTTATGATAAAGTCTCAAGATTAATTACATGGAAAACTCTAGAAAAGAGAGGCGTTAGTGTAGCATATATTGAATTAATTAAGGATATATATGAAGTAACGACTAGAGTAAAGACTTCAGGCAGATTAACTGAAGCATTTCTAATAAAGATAATATTACATCAAGGATCAGCTTTAAGTCTTTATCTTTTTACACTACTTATGGATGAACTCACTGAACACATTCAAGATACAGTACCACGGTATATGTTGTTTGCAGATGATATTGCTCTAGTAGATGAGACACATGAAGGCGTAAATGCTAAATTAGAATCCTGGTGGGAAACACTAGAAGTGGAAGGTTTTAGGCTTAGTAGAGTAAAGACAGAATATGGAGTTTAAGTTTAGCGATATTAGGCATAATGAGATAAGTATTAAGATAAGAGATAACGAAATGTCTGGAATTGAGAACTTTAAGTATTTAGGATGATTTTTGCAAGACATTGGAGGAATTGAGAGAAATATTTTACATATAATATAAGCTAGATAATTTAAATGGAGGAGAACGTTGAGTGCTTTATGTGATCATAAAGTACTTCTAAAACTTAAAGGGAAGTTTTACAAAATGACAGTTAAACCTGGTATGTTATATGAAGTTGAATGTTGAGCTACAACTCGAGCACATGAGGAGCAGATGAGTGTTGCAGAGATGAGGATGTTATGATGGATGTGTGGACATACAAAGATAGACAAAATGAAAATTGAGAGATTAGAAAGAAAGTCGGAGTTGCATCTATTGAATGAAAACTTCGAGAGACACATTTCAAGAGGTATGAATATGTACTTAGACGACCAATAAATGCTCCAGTTAAGCGATGTGAAATTATGACAAATGCACATATCAAATGTGGAAGAGGAAGACTAAAAAAGACTTGGCTAGTAACAATAAAATAAGATAAAATTTATTTAAGTATAGATGATGATATAGTATGAGGTAGAGTCCAATGGCGTAGTAGGATCCATATAGTCGATTTCATCTAGTGGGATAAGTCTTGGTTGTTGGTCATTTAAGCAAAATCTTAAAGTCCATCTGCACAGGATTCAGCGGAAATTGTTTATCAAAAGGCTACATGTGTTATTACTCATTGTAAAAGAAAAATATAAATAATATTATTGCTTCTATGACACAGCAGAATCCTTGAATCTGTTGACTCTAGTTATTCAAACCCTTTCAAAAAGGTGTTCAATTTTTCTTAAGATTCCAGAGGCTAAACCTTTATTGGTGCATTTATGACTTGGTGGTTTGGGATGCAAAATATTACTTAATGCCAAGAGGGGTAAGAGAATTAAGGAAAACTTCATTAGATACAAAAAAATATGAGCTACATGCTTAATCTGTTTAAGAGATACCCAAAAAATAAAGTTCTGTGAATCCAACCATAAATGTTGCAGTTGTTGATGTCATTATCATTGTTTTTAGTGCCTGTAGTTGTGGCCATACTCAACTATCCTTGAGAACAATCTCCTTAATTGTTGATTTGTGCAGTTAAAAAACATTCAACAATCTTAGTTATTCAGAAGTAGAACAAACAGTTATTTTCTAGATTTAAGCTAGTTCTTCAGCAGCAGAACCAACAGTTATTTTGATACCAAATTCTTATCATGATCTGAGTTACTTGACCTATCTTCATTTCAAATGGATGTCGAATTTATGAACCATCTTATACTGTTTCCTCAAAATTGATTGATCTCAAGGATATATTGTAGTATGCATCTCATAAAAAATAACAAGCATCATAATGTATACATGAATCATTATTCATCTATTCTACTTCCATAATATCTAATTTTGCAAATTGGTTGTTTCTGTTAAAAAGAAAGTATTGTTTATTTGTTGCAGATCCATATGTTGATATGATAGTGGTCGATGGGATTTCTCTTCTTTGCACTGATTTGCAAGTAAGATTTGGTTAAGGTGTTTGCCATATGTACTAGTTCATGCTGTTCTTGTGCATCACTAAATTCTGTCAGTGGTTTTGAAGTGGCTTTTAGTCATTCTTCTTGAACATTATCTTTGACTGGGATGTTTGACATTGATTTGATGGTGATAAGACCATTGATGAATTGCAACCATGATGCTTATTGACTTAAAATAAATATTTTCTACTCAATGATTTTTGGAGCTGATGGCTATTTATCCATTCTAGATTTTTTTTTCATAGTATACTGAACTAGGTTGTGGGTTGTAACATTTTGTGTTGATTGGGCTGTTTTCTTGATCTTATATCCTCAACGATTAAAGAAAAATATATACAATTGTGAATGTTTATTTTTTTTTATTGATGTTGAAAATTTTTAAATTTTATTTATTCAATTTATTGGTTTTCATGAAACTTTCATTGTAACTCAATCATGTTAATTTGCTCCTGAGAATCATGAGGTATAAATTATATCTCATATTTACAAACTGTGTTTTTACCTTCCTCTAACAGCTTATATTGCAAGAAATTCATTTGATTTGCTAATCTTTTAAAATTATTTTCTTCTTCATATGGCTAGTAACATAGTCCTGGTCGTTGCAGGTGGATCCTCAAGATATTGTTATGGTGAGTATATTTATGATGCAGAAGAACATTTTGCCTTCTGGTATTGAATTTGAGTAATGAAATCAATTCCATTAGTCTCTATCAATTGCTTAGGAGTTAATAGTTTGTTTTTCTCTCTCATTTCTTGTTGATGGATAAACTAACATCTTTTTCTATTTTCCACGTTTCAATTCTTAAATTAGGAGCTGGCAAATTTTCCTTATTATTTGATTGCTGTTTTAGTGAAATTTTTTTCATGCTTTGCTATGATGGTTGCAACTGTGAATAAGATGTTATGGTTCTATGAGCATGACACTGACTTTGGGACATATCTTGGTGTTGGTGCTTCCAAATGTTGGGAATGTTCATGATTATATTTTCTTAAGCTTTATCGAGATATTTGTAGTTGTAAGAGAGATTGTCTCCACTGCAATTATTTTCACTTTCTTTTCTTACATGTTCATGTTATGTTGTTGTTAACTATCAATGCTGGTTCTGTGACACTTTTTATGACTGGACATTTACTTTCTTAAAAAGTTCATAACATCGCTGTATATGGCCACAGACAAATTGAGTTTTGCTTGATGGTCATTGAGATTCAAGCAAACTAGATTTAGATGAATTGACTATAGTAAAAGTGGAATAAAAAAATATATTTAGATTCTAAACTGATTTGTGTTTCTTCAGTTCATTTTTAAGTGGTTCTTTTTTTTGTATTTGCACCATAAGGTATAAAGCATAAACTAGAAGAGGAGAAATCAGAAGCAAAAACAGAGTAACAACCAGAAAAATGAGAAAAGAAACTAAACTAGAGAGACAAAAAACAGTAAGAAGCTAAAAACAAATGCAGTTTTTTAGAAAAGCACTTCAGAAAACCAAAAGGACAAGCAAACAAGGAATAAACAAAGAAGAAGAAAACAAACAACTAGAGAAGTGGAGGTGAAGAGTGAACATCGATCTCTGCTTATCTAATCTGAAATATTCAGTGAGTCGCAGTCACATTCCTTGTGCTATGTATAGTAAAAAAGATAGCCCCATTAACGTGTACTAGTAGAATCAAATCTAACTTAGAAATCAATAACCAGACGGAATACTAGGTATAAAGTAAATTGCCCAATGTGTCCAATTTCATGCAACTTCATACCTTTCCGGCTTGAACCTTATATCTCAGAGAGGTCATATTTCTGTTGGTAGCAATATCAGAAAGGTGTATTGCCACCTGCTTAGGTAGGATGCAATGTTGGCTTGCAAAATTTCCATATATTGTAGGTTGTAGTATGTTGCCCACAGGAATTTTTTCCTGATGTTGCTGAGAAATGTTGTTTCTGGCAAGTATAAGTGTTTCTTGTGGATATCAAGGGTCGAGAGCCCATGATGTTCTTTGTGCAGGAGAGTGAAATACCTGGTGTTATTCAAGTGTAGGTTAACTAAGAAAACATTCACATAGGTAGCACCAGACTGGGATAATAGTGAGATGCTCAGCCCTAGCTTTTCCTTGTTGGATGCCTAGACCAGTGCTCTAGCAATTCCAACAACACATCTGGTGCAAATGGTAACTTGATACTTGTCTAATTGTCTATGGGAGGTTTATGATCATATCTTTTCAAGCCAATTTAATTTGATGCTAATAAGTACTTTTTTGGCAATATGTGGAAGACATTGGGTGCTAATTGATTTACGACAATTTGGTAAAAATATAATATATCAAAGTAAAGAGAAAGAACGGGAAGGCGGAGACCGCTGGTTAATTGGTCCCAGAAAAAACAGTACTGGTTAGGAGGAGGTCGGTGAGGTTTTTGTTGAGGAGAAGCGAAGAAACACTTGATACCTCTTTGGATGTATAATCCTCTCTCCTCGCGAAAGGGATGATCCTTATTAATCCTAGAGGGTGTAGGTTCATACCACGGGAGTCGAGCAGGAACCCTAGAGTTTTGCGCAAGAGAAGATGGTATCAGAGTAAGTGAATCTGTCCCGCTAAAGATCCACCAGCAATGACGTATCCCCGGGCAAGAAAGAAGAGTCGTTGTGGACAGTCGAAGGAGCAGGGAGAAGATGAATGTGAAGGAGGGAAGCGTCGGGAGTTTGAAATGACGAAGAAGACGAAATGTCGGAGAGAAAAGTCGGCTGTCTAAAAAGTAGGGTATCATTTATAGTTTTTCCCTTTAAAAACCCTATCTAAAAAGGGGTTGGGCCCATTAAAGCAGATCAACGGTTTAAAGTATTCAGTGAAGGTGGACCCATTAAATAATAAACAACTTTACGGTGTAATTTCATAAATTTCCTTGAAGTAAAGTTGTAAAAATAAACTAAAATCCTTATTAACGTTAGACTGTATGCTCAGTCTGACTAGTTTTTAAGGGTAGCTAATGATATTGTTATATTTACATTTCATAATAAAAAGATTAAATCAAGGAAGGTTGGTCATCAAATAAGATGTGCTAAGCTAGTTATGAACAACTTGGTGGAAAAAAGAATAGATGAGCCAGAGCAAAGTGGCTCGGCTCGAAGTATGCCAAGCTGGTTGGCAACAGCTCGACAAGAGGGAGAATGGTTGGGCTGGAGTAAAGCAGCTCAGCTCGAGAAGAGACATACAGAGCTATGAGGAAATAGCTCGACTGAGAGAAGAACGGCTGAGCCAGAGTAAAGTGACTCGGTTTGGGAAATGGTATGCCGAGTTGGGTGGTAACAGCTCTGTAAGAAGGAGAACAGTTGAGCCAGAATAAAATGACTCGGCTCAGGGATAGACACACTGAACTGGTTGGGAGCAACTTGACGAGTATCAAAGCAGAGCAAAGAAAGCCTTAGTCCTCTATAGAGGGAACTACACAAAATATGCATTTCCATAAGTCGTTAGAGTTCGTATCTACAAGACTATTAAAAGGTCAAGGGGACTTTTACTTGCTTATTATGATAACCAACTGAGGATATCTCATGCCATAACAAAATATTTCTTTCCGAGTGCTCCTCTAACGGTCTAACAAGAACGTCACTTCATGTCACCTGACATTCCCACGATGAACTCAACACTGAGGATGTTCCTTGTCAGTTAAAGAATGAAGATCGTGGGAAAGGAAAGACGGAAAAAAGATGCTTTACCGCTAATATAAAAGAGTCAGAGGAGAAAGAAAAAGAGGAAAGAATCATTGTTTTCTCACTAGCTGTTATTACTACTGCATTCTTCTTTCTCTTTACATCTTCTTCCACAAACAAGCACGAACTTAGGTATCGGATGACCGTTAACCGGGAAACCGACGACTGTCTGACCTAGTGTTAACTTTGGTAGGGAAGAAGACTGGAGATCTCTACTGTTGTGACCTGGAGAGAATCTATCCTCGCTTTATTTCAGAGGACTGAAAATCTGAGCCACATCAATTGAAAATGCTTCAGATATTATGATTTAATTAAAATTGGACCCCTTGGTCTAGATGCATTTGGTGGTCGAGTTTCAAGTTGTTTATAAGTTGAAAGATTTGCTGAATTGCTTTCATTTACAAGTTCAAAATTTTCTAGTATATGATTTTTTACAACTTGATATTGAGATTTTTAAAATTGATCGGTTAAGCACTTATGCTAAAAGTTCTAGCTTTTACAAACTAGACCAATTTATATATTTGTATTCAAGTACTCCCACTACTTTGTGGGTGTGTATGCTTCATTTGATTGGGCCAAACCCAAGAGATAGAATGTGAACCGTGAATCTCTTGCTCTTGAATCATGTTAAAATTGATTGGTTAACCACTTACCCCAAAAGCATTTAGGAAATTGACCAATTTATGTATTTATATTCCTAATAAGCTTAATTTGTAATTTATATTCTTAATAAGCTTGATTAAATTAATTGTATTTATTCAATTCAAGAATTAGTCCAAACATGTATGTACTGTTTGAAAAATAATAAATGTAAAATCTTCCATAACCTTCAAAATCCATTAAGTGCTAGCCAAAAGGAGGGATAAGATGCAATGTGGTGGAACCTCGTTAGGATAGCTTTAATATGAATTCCAGCACAAACATGAATCATTTATCTCCAACTCTTAGAAAATTAGTAGTCAAAGACACATGGAATACCTTCCATTTCTTTTGTTTGAATGAAAACATGGAATTTAATAGCTTATGGATCTAGCTAGTTATTGGTGAATTCTCATCTAATCTGCACTCTACATTTTGTGCTCAGGCCTTTTTTCCTCCTTTTGTTAAGTTACTCTCACTGCTTCTCTATTTCTATATATCTATCAACTGCATTCAGAAAAAGACCACCAAATCTGGCAATCAGCACTACTGTTTTGTTGTGATTGTCTTAGATTTATATGATTGACCATTTGCGTTCAACTAACCATATGGTATCTTGAATAGTACTAACCTAAAGGTTTGATTTCTTATTGCATCTTGTATATTACAATCGCAAAACTGTCATGCAGTTAGTTGTATCTTGGCACATGAAGGCTGCCACGATGTGTGAATTTTCACGGCAAGAATTCATTGGTGGATTACAATCACTTGGGTAGCCTTTGTTCTGCTGATTAGTTGTGCTGATGATGGTTAGTAGCTCTGTCCTGACAGTAGAAATGTTTGATGCAGGATAGACACAATTGAGAAGTTTCGTGAGAAGTTGCCATACATGCGTAGTGAGCTAAGAGATGATCGTCAGTATTTTTTATTCTATTCCATTTCACATGTCACAAGTTATTTACAATATTTGGTTCCTTGTCATGTTGAAAGTTCATAATTTTTCTCATTTAATGAAACCCAAAAAAAGTTATCTATGTTTTCTAATAGTCATTTTCTTGCCTCTGTTTCTTCTAGAAAGATTTCGCGAGATATACAACTTTGCATTTGGCTGGGCTAAAGAAAAGGTATGCCCAATCTCTACTAATATGGACACTGGTTAACACATTTGTATATGCCCAGTGAATATTTTGGCTCCATTATCAATGGAATATTGATAACTTGCTAATAATTTGTATTTCATGGCCAAGTTTATTTTCATTAACTTCTGTTAGGGATGCAATAGAAATATTATGTGAACTGTGAGTGTGTATCTTTTTACTATAGTGCATGTAGAATTCATCGTATGGTTATTGATTATTATCATTGCTCTTGAGGGAGCGAACCTTCAAAAGGTATTCATTGTAAGATTTTTATTACTTTATGCAAAAGAACTTTTACACATTGTGGGACTGGTTCACTTTGTTTGAAAGCTGTTTTCCAAGTCATTTGGACAAAGAGCAAGTAAACTCCATGTGGGATTCAAGTCTTACTCATGCATTTGATTACTTAGTTATTCATTTTCAAGGTGGTAATATATGTGTATTTTTGTATGTTTCACTGACATTTTCACGGATCCATTAGTTTGTGAATGTAATATGTATTTTTCCCCCTTAAAAATCACTTATGGATACTACTTCAGGATGAGCTTGTAAAAATCCTACTTTCCCCGAGATCAGGTGAAAAAATCAATCAGATGCTAAGAATGGGATAGGTCCTAGATATCTCTTGAATTGGCCAATACAGAGTGAGTAATCCATGGTTTAGCAAGATTTTCAAAATCCCACAACTGTGTAACTTATAAACTAGATTACCTTTTGCAATCTCATTGTACTCATTAAATGATATACATTTTGATCATAATATTTGATTCTAACTAAGCTAAAAAAAGGAAATAAAAATGCCCAAAATATTGTATATAAACTCATTTAAGGTACATAGTAACAAGATATGCATTTACTTCATCTCCGCAAAGGTTGACATTATAAATCTGACCTATTTATTAAGGGTGCTCAACATTTTAGATTGTTACATGAAGTATAAAAACATGTTAGGAAACTAAAGATAATAAATTGAGGGCTTGCCGCAAATTAAAACTAAGTGATCTACAAAGTAGAAAAACAAGTTTAAAAACTAAAGTTGATAACTGTAGTGATCAACCATACTGTTAAAGAATTTCACAGTAGTTCCTTTGGCAACGTAACATCCTTCCATCTTACTATAATTTTTCTCTTATTTTATCCATCGTGTATGATGAGGCTCTTTTACACTATAATTTGGTTGTGAAAGTTGTTGAGAGTAAGAGTGTTCTTTGTTCTATGCTTATGCAGGGACAAAAATCTTTAGCACTAGAGACGGCTATTGGCATGTGGCAGTTGCTATTTGCAGAATGGCATTGGCCTTTAGTCGATCATTGGTGTCAATTCTTACAGGTATGAAACTGTCACCAGGGATGAATCAGACTACTCAACACGAAGAAGTATCATGCCTTTATCATAATATGGTTTGACATAAGAGTATGATTCAGTGTACTAGATGATCATTGATTACTCTTGGAGGCATGGATGAATTTTCACTTTTGTGATTTGTTTGGTATCTGAACTTTAATTTAAGATTATTTTTAAAATAAGTAAACTGATGAGGCATAGGAAACACAGGTCATCCTTAGAGTCTAATTTGTAAGTGTAGCAGAAAGCGCTAAAAGTGTTGTTGAAAATCTCACAATTTTACTCTCTTGTTTGATATTGTGAGGCTATATTGTTATAGAATTACCCAAAGGTGGGGATTCTAGTGTAGCACCTTTAACTCGTCTATAAAGCATTTGCCTAACATAATTCAAACAATAGGAATGTAGTTTGACTACTCTTATTAGCTAATGTTCATGAGATGTTTATGATTGCACCTCCATCTTCATTTTCATTATTCATGAAAACCATCAAAATTATTTTTTGATTTTATTATTATTTTGAATCTATGCATAGAATTAACAAAATTAAGAATGATTGGAAGTGCAGTATCTCTATTTTTGGGTTTTTATGTGAAAATAATTAGATTAGGCTAGTAATTCAAAGTGGTAAATTTTAGAAATATTTGTCTATTTAATAAATGAACTTGTAGAAGTTCCATGTGATTGCTTTTAGAAGATTAACCTCTTTGGTTGGCTGGTTTTGTAGTTCTGTGATTGTGGTAGTAAAACTCAGTGTAGTACTAAAACTTCTGTGACATTCCACTTAAGATGGATTTTTTGTTCATTTCCATTTGCAAGTACCACAACAAATGGTTGTTTTGGTTCTTCATCAGTTTTGCTGATGCTTTCTTTGTAGACATTTTACTAATTCAGTTTTCCCTTATGCCTCTGCCAACACTTTGATGATGCTGATCTTCATAAAAAACAGTTTCTTCATCATATATTGAGCGCATGGCTGTTTTGTTTGTCTTTTTTTTTCTTTCAATTTTCGTTATCAGCTAAAACATAACAAAGCAATATCAAGGGATACTTGGTCTCAGTTACTGGAATTTGCTAAGGTATGCAGTACTTTTAATTTCCATTCAGACATGTAATTCTTAATTGTGTGCGTGCATATTTTAGTATGATGCTTGCAGTGTTCAGTATTTTATCTTGATTTTTTTTTTTTGTAGAGTATATGGAGTTCCATTAGATGTGAGTCCCTTATTGAGTTCATATTCTAATTTAAATTTTGTGTGGGAGCCATGTCTACTTTTGATGCATTCTTTTTATAAATGTTTGCCAGTTTAGTCATGAATATTGAAGTTTTGTATTTTCTATGTGTATTTCTGTTTGGGACTTGAGGAATTCTGGACATATTTCAAACCAGGGAAGTGCATTGGTACATTCATGTTACAGCGAGTGTAGACTTAATCAAATTGAAACATCCCAATTCTAGATATACCCCATTCATTTTTGACGAGTGAAACTAATTGCACTATTCAAAATTTGTGGATAATTATAGCATGTCATGTTTAAATCTATCTTTTTTTCTGCGGAGTTGTTTTTTATGTTCTTGCAAGCTTCTTATTTGCAACCCATAAAAGTCAATATCACTCTGGTAGATAGTTCATAACAGAATGCCCATGCTGTGCCCATCCTATTACTATCAGGAGTTATTCAAATTGGTTCTGTCAATTGAATCAACTGTAAATTAGCGCTTACAATCTATAAGTTTCAATGTAATAAGAAATTATTATCTGTCCTGATGCCTAAATTTTGATGTGCCCTCTTTCAGACTATCGATCTCCAACTCTCCAACTACGACGAAGAAGGTGCTTGGCCCTATTTGATAGATGAATTTGTGGAATACTTGACTGAAAATGGAGTCGTCCAGCGCTCTCGAAATTGAGAAACCATATATTTATACTGGCGGTTTTACAAAATTCTTCTCATCACCTTGAGACTCATTCATGAAATCATTCTGCTCTGGGTTTGGTCCTCATTCAAAACAGGCAAGAAAAGCATTTCAAAATCTTGCTCTTTCGAGATATAAACGTACAAGACTGAAGCATGATGAAGAAACACTTTTAACCTGCCATTTGTTTGTCACATTACTTATTATTGTAGGTTTGTATTGCCTTGTGTTGTTGCTCCTTTGTTTTCTTTACTGCATGTGTGATTGCAAATGAAAATTTTAGTTAGAGTCCATTATTCCAAAGCTATAACAATGAGGTTGACTATTCAATCTGAAAATAAAATTGCATTTTAACAGTGTGTATGTTTTTGAGTTTTTTGCAAAATTTCAGTTTCCAAAATGTCCTGTTCAGTTTCAGTGCATGAGTCCTTTTCTTAGTTCCACATTTCTTTATTATGACATCATTGAAACACCCTTGTTTATTGGCACAATGTGTGGTAAAAAATATGATAATGTTTAATAAAGGGTGTTTTATTCTGGTATAGTTGTTTTGCATGGGAGAGATTAGGAATCTAGTAAGATATTTTATAGTCATTGAAAATTAATGTGAAAATTCTATATGGTAATTATCTTTGGGACAAAAGGTGATTACGTTTGCCGCTAGCATCCTTCACCGCCGGTTCTACGGTGATAGTGAAGGGAGGTAAATTTACGGGGAAGTTATGTCTTTTAATCGGTTGACCAGTACAGTGGAGAGTTTTTGAGTCTAAATAGGGAGTTTAAAAATCCCAAGTATATATATGGCAACAGGTAGGGGTGATTATTTATTGGCACAATTCATCTGATGGTAGTTGGAAAAAGGAAAAAAAAAACTCAATTTGTTGGCGTTGGTGACCTGCAAGATCATATTTAGTTACCTACTGCCTGGAATTTTATTTTAGTTTCTGTAAAGACCCTCATTTCATTATCCCTAAATTGATAGCTTTTCGTTATTCTGGCCTGGAATTTTGATTGTGTACATTTTGCTAATTTTTATCACTCAGAAAAATGAATATGAAAATTGTAAAAAAAAAACAAACAATTATTTATAATTAAAACTTTTAACACAAGAAGTTTGATCTTTCAAAAAATGTTATTTGAAAAACTAAAATATAAGTTAACAGGGAACTGTTATCTTTGATATCCAAATGTCAGTCTTATTTAATTCGGAAATTCGGCTCCATTAATTTGGGATTTTTTAAAGTAAAAATTTGGTTGTTTTGATTTATTATAAAATTTAAAATTTGATTAAATTAAATTCAATCGATTGTTTAAATTTTGGTCACAGTTGGGTTGATAGAATATTTAGAAGTTGATTGTTGATTGCTATAACGAAGTTCAATTGTTATAAATTTTTTTTTTAAATTAATGGGTTCGATTTTGATTAATAAGGTTCGGTAAATCAAATGCTCAACTTTAATCATATTGTTAAAGTATATTCATTTTTAAAAAAATGTAGTGGCTTTCCATCGTTACTTTTATGTGTAGAGAAGGGTAAATTAAAAACTCAAGATGACTAGCGTAAAAATATAGAGTCATCGATAAATTGACAATAAAATTTAGAAATTAACTTCTTGTCTTTTCAAACTTTAACACGGTAAAATATACTCATTTTAAATTGTTACATATATGATTGTTAATTTCTCTTAAAATCATCGACAGAAGTTTAATATATGGTAATCTAATGGAACATTTTTTTAAGCAAAAAAGATTTTTTTTTTTTTTTTTTTTTTTGCATCCGAGATGTATATAATTTGCGAATAGAATAAATACAGGGTGATGTACGACATTAAAGGATCAAAGAATTTTATATATAAGCAATAAAAAGTATTAAATAAGCACCAAAAGCACAGCACCAGGGGACAATTGTCTACCACCTTCAAAGCATCGATTTCTACAAGAGGCACTACTAATTCACAATCTAAAACCCTCGAAGGCATTGTAAAATAAACTAAACGCGATTACAATTCTCAGAAGATAGCAGCTAATTTACTTTGATTTGGAAAATCATTAGAGCAAAATAGAAAATGGATGAATTCTTCAAAAGAAGAAACAATTGAATTCAAATATATTCCAAGCAAGTAATGGATATATTAGTCAGTTAGCAAATAACTTTACCATACGGATTCAATTTGAACCAGCCGTGAGTATTAATTTTACTTCATGGTTCCAAGCTAAACATGATCATGGTCTACCTCCCATATCCTGCATAAGCAGATCTAAGTATTATACTAGTATTTGAAAAGCACACGCTACTCCGCAACCGCAGATGTATTGAACAGCAAATTATCCAGCCAAGATTCTAGATTTAGAGGAAAGAAAGCAGACACAAAAAAAAATAATGATAATAATAATAATGATATTGTAAAACTTGAGCTGAATCCGAGTCTACTCCATCGGCCTCATGATCATAGCTGTCGATCAATATCATCAATCCAATCTTAAGGATCGGTTGATTAATTTTCTTCTTTTGTAAAATTTGTCTCTGTTCCATTAACCACTGGGTGTTGCTGCTTCTCCATCATCCCGGATAATGCTAGTTTTGGAGACCACTCAAGGACATCATCAATAATATTGTAGACCTTCTTCTGGTATCTACAGACGATGCATGAAATGATAAAGAATATTACATGAATGTGGAAGCTAGTAATGATCATGAGTAAAGTAACAGTTTTAGAAACAAAAGAAATGAAACACACTTCATATTTGAGAAGGTAAACTTATTACCTAGCTCTGGCAGCTTCATCGGGGGCATGATACCGAAGCAAAAATATGAACAGTACAGCACCAATGGCATATGTAATCCTTGCTGTCCACTTTGGTGGTTCTTCTTCATCTTTCTCTGGCCAAAACCGAATCAGCTCCCTAAATGTAGTTTCCTCAGCATTGATATTGGGGAAAAACCAGATGCGCTTTCCCAAAATAATATATAAAATGCCAAATGTTGCTCCTCTCACTGCATGGTACAAGAATGAATTCAGAACATCTAGTTTTCAGACTATGCCTAAGCAATTCTGAGCAGGGTAACCAAATATTCAAGCAGCAAAGGCATGTGGATTGTTTGTCCATATGCATTCAGGACTAGGAGAACCTTTGGTTTGTCAACCTATAAAATTTAAATTGTTGTACATGACCCTTTTAATAGATACTGAGCATCTTGGATAGTTTCTAGAATATGCAAATACATTTTGGGCACTGAATTACTCTTCAACATTTTCTTGATTTGGTTTTTTGGTTGTCAACTTCGTTATTTCCTAGGACTATGTTATGTTTCTTAATTCAGATAGTCTGGGTTGATTCATCGCACCCTTGAAAATCAGACAGGAGCATTAATATAAATCTCTGTTAAAATTACAAGGATAGAAAGTTCCTAGCAAAAAAAGATATCCATTCAACAAAAACAAGCTGAAAACAACTTGTAAATGAAGATAATGATATGCTTTGTGATTAAGCATGAATTGGATCTCCATTTCCAAAAACAAATGATAGCATAAATTCACAATATTAAAGTATACCAAATACCTAATAATATGGCATTGCAGAACTTACATAGTAAGAGCGTGACCAAGAACAACAAAGCTCCAGCACAGGCATATAAAACAACTATCTTGCATTGGTAAGGGTATACAGGGAACAGGCAAACAGCAAGTGCAACCAAAGGCCAAAGGAATGAAAGAATTGTTTGCCATAGAGTCCGTCTTTTCATGAAAGTCCATGCAAAAAACCCATCATTTTCCGAGAATACTTGCTCCTGCAAATAAAAATGAAGATTAAATTGTATTTTTTGTTTTTTTTATTTCGATGTAGCCAATGAACTAAAGGGAGAAAAAAACAAAGAATTTTGTGAATACAGTATTATTCTGGAGATTATTTGATTTGGATGCAAGGTTAGGCAAAAGAGACTTTCAAATTAGATTACATCTTAAAAGCAGGACACTAGATTTCTCACTGTATACAATTTATAATCATGTGTATAACTGTTTTTTTTTATCAAGACCTGTAATTAATAGTACTACAAAATGAAAGGCAAAGATATAGTAAACCATTGAAAATCACATCAAGTACCCATACAAAAAATAATAGGAGTCATAGGTCCATAAAAATTGGTGGCCTAATGCATGTGGTTTTTCCAATGGGAACACAACAGAGAATTTCCGAGCTTTGCATCTTGGTCAGTAACGTTTTCTATGATACTATGGATTTTTTTGGAAATATTATAGTAAACAATCAAAACAATGATTAGCATGCACATATTTCTTTGGTAATTTTTACATCTACTATTTGAATGTTGAAAATTGCATACTTATAATTGCAAAGGTTTATTGCATGGATGTAAATATATTAATTTTCATATGTTAATATTATTAAAAAGTAAAAACCACCAACGATATTAAAATATTATTTTTTAGTAAATAAATATATATATATACGATTTTGATGTCCTGGGCACCTGTCCCTGTGCGCCAACATGCGCTCGTGAGGGCAGACACCCAAGACATCACCTATAGAGAGAGAGAGGATATCCTGTGCGCCCGTGCGTGACTGCCAATCCACCATCTGATCTCGTGTCGTCCGTTCTGCGACGCCCCTCGCTGTTGACGTCCCAATCAAAATCTACGCTAAAGCCTCATCCCTAAACCCTCTAGGGTTGCCTGTGCTGTCCTCTCTCCGCAATCAGGTGCAATCACATCCGCAATCACCGTCTCAACATGGCCGCAATGCAACTATGATCCGATCGAAATCCGACCGCTATCCGGCCGCATCCTGACCGAGCAACGATGGCGAGTACTGTGCATTTCTCATTCACGCACGCACATAGAGGATACTGTCGCCTAGGATATCAATATCATATATATATGTGTGTGTGTGTGTGTCAATAATGTTAAATCCCATCTAAAAGATTAAATTATTTTTCCTAGTATATGTAGTATAAATTCATAATTACCTAACATAAACACTTAATTTTATAAAATCAAAATGAACCTAAAATTACTTTTCCTAAATCTTTATCCTACTAATTGGGGTTGACCATATAAATCTTTTTATGCTATTGGGCTCAATCCCCTACTATATTTTCATTTATATTTAAATAAATTTTATCATTGCTAACTAAGTCTTCTTTGATCTTCCTCTTCTTCCATTAATGTGCATATTTGTCATGATCTCATATCGCCTAATTGAGGCAATTATTAGATGCCTAAATACATGAACATCACATTATAAATATGTCTCTCGAAGTTTTTTCTCAATAACCGCAACCCTAATTTCCTCTCTAATGTTCTTGTTTCTTATCTTGTCCATTCTCGAATGTTCACATTCACCTTAACATCCTTATTGGTGCAATTCTCATCTTTTACTCGTGCGCTCAGTTCATAACCCAACATTTAACTTCATTTAACATAGCAATTTAAGCGTTATTTTATAAACCTTTTAAGATTTAAAAGTACTTTACAATCATAAAAAACACTTAATGTCCTCCATTTATATCATCTTGCTTGTGCGTTAAAATCAAATTGTTAAACAACTATGAAAATTATATTTTTCAAGATATAGAAGGCAAGGGGTGAAAACCCATGGTATCGAGCAAGCTTCATCTCATATGGATTACAGCTTCCACTCCATCCTTTCTTGCATGATTCCTCCCTAAATCATAGAACACGTCTCTATTTCACATGCAATTTCAGCCACTACTCTGATTAGAATTGACATCAATTTCTAAATATGATCGTGGGCTGCAACCCTCCCTCCAATGTTTTCTTCAACATTTTCTACAGAGATTGTGTTTGTGGATCATGAAGTTTCCAACTTGGTTGTTTCCTACCTCTCTAGCTAATCAATAGTGATTCCTTCATCTATGAGTTTCATTTTCCATCAATCTCTCTCTCTCATGCTGGTTTCTCTATTACAATGAGGAACCATCAGTGAGTACACACGTTGTGAGATTGTGGCTGCAACCTCTTTTTCATTGGGTGATCAAAATGTTTGTGAAAAGACTCAAAATTGAACCCTGACTTTTGTTGCAATCTCCTTCTCATTGGTTTTTCTTTCTCGTCTGCTATATGCTTGGGTCGAGCAAGAGGTTTTTTTGGCATAGGGAACATACCAGCTATAGCCTTCCAAACGATCCTTCCTTGTTTCATTTCTTCTCACCTGGCTTCCTAACGTTTCTAGGCAATGTGCCTTTTGATGTTTTCAAGGTCAAGCTGTCGACAATGAACAACAATCTCACCATCCTTGATGACCTCTTTATGTTTTGGGTAACAAAGTTTGGCACTAACTCTTGATAATGAACTTAAAGCGTGATTTCAAGTTCTAAGCAGCGATTTCACGTGTGTGTTTGCAATGACCATTTGCAACAATAAGATTGTATCTGTTATCCCATTCCTATTGTGATCTAGTATCAAGTTTCCCCACACATTGTGTTGCTTATATATCTGAATCATGATAATGCCTTTTCAATTCTGCACAAGGTATTAAAAGGCAGTTCCAAGCAGTCAGCCTACTGCCTAGCACCTAGGCAATCAACATTATAATAATATTAAAAAATAGAAGAGAAATATATTAAACTAAAAATGAATAATATTAATGTACACACAACAATTGTATCCTTAAAAAAAATATTATAGTTATAAATAAACAACTCATGATTAATAAGTAAGCACTAATCACATAATAACACCAAAACATTTTATATTTTGTATTACAACAAAAAAAGGTAATCTAAAATCTGAAGGGAAAAAAAACATTCTAAGTGTGCACAGATTAAACAATGCACATAGGAAAGAGAAAGAAGAAAAGATAGTTAGAAAAAACATCAAGTGGAAAAAGAAACACACAAGTTGTGGGGCCGGTGGCTCTAGCGAACAAGGATTATTAGGTGAGCTAATGGGGAAAATTAAGTTATTTTTTAATAACAAATGAACCAACAATTTATACAAAAATTTCTTTAGCTCTACTAGGACTGCATGGGCTGCCTTGCTAGAGATGCTTCTTAAAAGGGCCACCTAGCAACTAGGCAAAGCAGATTCTTACAGAAACAACTTAGGTGGCCACCTTTTAGAACAATGAACATATCATCCCATATAAAGGTTGCATCTTAAGGTGTAGTTAAGCATCTTAATTAGAATTATGTTATGACTTTTAGATTCATGCTTAAAATAAGGGTAGCATGTAATTAAGCATAATAAGATTCTAATAATTATTGTAATTGTGTTTAAACTTGGGGCCGACACCAAATATTTAGGATATGGCACTTCAAATTTAAAATTAATGTCATTACTAGAGTAGTTTCAATTATAGAGCGCAACTGTTGCTCACCATCATTTTGTCTGTTTTCTTAACTTTAAAAGCTTTACTAGGGTACGTCTTAAAAACAAAATAGTCATCCTAGACCAAGAAACCCAGATTGCAGAGAACAAAACAGAATTAAGGATGTATAAGTCAATTCAAAAGAGAGAAACAAGGAACTTACAGAATGAATCTCAAGATGAGCAGGCCATGAGGACAACTTCTTCTTCCCAGGCCTAACAGTTTTGACCACACGATCACATCTCACCAAAAGGTTCTTCATTAGTAGTGTATTTATGATATCTTCCACTTCTAAATCCTTATCTGAGCCAAGGATTTCTTTGACCTCTGAATAATTTCGCAAAAAGACTGTGAAGTCTTTCCCTCTAAAGTATTCGACTCGTGTTTCTTGCATGATGGCCCATCTTGATTCCAGCTTCTTGTTGTCTCTAACTTTTTCAGCAAATAGCTGAAAAACATCTTTGCCTGAAGTATTTTTCTGCAGAGATCAAAATGTTAGAGACCATAATTGTAAGAAATGTGAACTCACATAATCACATGGTAGTCAACAGATTGAAACATTCTGCTCATCGTACCTGTCTTTATGAGAACTTGCAGGTCATACTTCTTATAAAAAATTCTAGGTCCAATTACCAATTAAATAATTTCTACAACATATGTACAAAGTATTGTCTTCCAGATTTACAGTATAATAAAATTAGTTTTTCTTTCTGATCATAAATTTATATTATAAAAATGTAGCAAGTCCAAAGGTTTGGATATCTTAGGCTGAAGGATGAAGATAGAAACAGTGCATGAAGCTCATGTAGATTCATGCAGCTCGAAGATAGTACAAATGAAATCCACAATTAAATTACAAATTTATGTTGTTTGTTAATGTAGAGGTAACTTGAAGATGGTGACATAAAATAAAAACCTTTCGAAGTTGCTACCCGACAAGCTTAATGGAAATGAAAAAACCTTTGATAACACAAGCCATATGACTATTCGATGGTTCCTTTTGTTGGTATATTGCTGACATATTCTTTTAATGTTTGGTCAAGCTAGTAGGTAGTTTTTAGGTTTGGTTTACATATTACCAGTGAAGTATACGCTGGAAGATGAACATGAGAAGACGATTGCAGACTCCGGCTGAAAAATTGCAAATTTAAAGCTGCTTGTAATGATAGCTTATTTGAGAAGCATGAAGACAGAACTGGCGTTTTCAGCCTTCAGACTATAACACTCTTGTTTCTACGGGCATGGTTGACGATGTCCTTTGCCAGTACAAAATGGCAAGGAAAATAAGGAAGGAACTGCTCTGGCCTTTTAGCTCTATCTAATGTGCTTCAAACGAAACAAAATGATAGTTAATAGAACTCATGGATAAGAATCGATATCAGAAGGAAAAAAAATAAGAACAAAGAAAAACCCTAATTCTGTTCCAACCAGATCCAAATTATGGAACAACGCAGCAGCTGCATGAAAAAATACTTCATTTCCACAGAATACGAGCAGCAACTTGCGTCTTAGAAATAAAGAACAAAAGAAAAGATAAATCCTGTTTCTTCAGAACAAATAAAAATCAAGGGCAAATTTAACGGGCAGAGAGGGGGAAGAAGGAAACGAAGAAAAGAGAGGACAGGTGCTGGAACCTTGGGCGGCGCGTCGGACGGTTCTTTCCCCCCGTTCTGCGAGACTCGCCGAACCCTCCTCTTCTCCGTCGCGGATTTCGTCATCTCGATCTCTCAGATTGGAGCCTCGCGTTCAGCGCTGATCCAAGCGAGATCCGGCTGCAGGCTGAGGAATCTGCGGGGTCGAAAAGGTTCCGCTTTCTATGAAGAACCAAGCGGATCCACTGCCCTCAGCCCTCGCACGCCTCCGGCGCGTTCCTGCGATTGCAATGCGACAGAAGCAGCGATGAGGCGAGGCGAGGCTTGTATTTTTGCCTGGGCAAGAGAAATAAAACACGATCGGGAATGGATCCTGATCCCGCACCCGAAAACCCCAAACCCGACAATATTTTTAAAAATGCTTTTTACATTTTAAAAAACTATATTTTAATTACTTATAGCGTCTTATTGATTATTAAAAACTATCAATGTGTTTCAAAAAAATTAGTTTAATTTTTTAGTGGTTAAAATTGAGACAGAAAAAAAGGTCGCGTGTTGATTTCCGAAAGTTACAAAATAAATAGTGATGACTTATTGTCATTAAACTATTTTTATAAAGGACTTTTAAAAGCATTACGAATCCATGTATGGTTTTAAATATGATCTGCATTCTGGAAGCGAAAACATCCAATTATTAGGTGCAAAGGGAGTAAGCTAAAGCGAGAGGAAGAAGAACTTGTTGCGAGGTCATGCGGCAAGATGATGAAATGCTGAAATTTAAATAACATGTAGAGGAATTTACATCGAAAAGAAATTTCAGGAAGATTTCCCCTAAGATCACTCCATTTCCTCTTTGTTTCGTGCCGATCATCCTCGTTGTAGTATATTGAGAATTACAACCACGGCCGGCGAGTTCGAATAGCACACAAAGTTTACAAAAATGAACAAAAACTTGCGAGTTTTTCGGAAAGCACATCATCCTCCACTCTTTCTGTGTCCAAATGTATCTTCAATTCCGCTGCTTACCTTTTTTCTCCTTTCAGCTATCATGTCTGAATAGGCCTGACAAGAAGTAATTTTGTTAAAAACCTCCAGAGCCAGCAACAAGCCACTGCAGATTCTTGACTTTGACTTCGAAATATAAGGAGTAATAAGATTTCTAAACTTCGACTCTTAAATCCACTAAGCAATTTTCTAATAGCCAACTGATGAAACATGTTGACTGTTAGTACAACTTGCATTTCAAGGATTCAGTTGCTCCTCTTGTTCCTACGTTTCTTGCACCGATCCATTGAAAGAGTGATATCCCTTTTCAGAGGCATCACAAGCATATCTGTTAGTGAACAAGTGATCGCTGACGAGATGTTCGCTCCACAACCAACATAAAGTTTATATAGATATCGTACAATGGACAATGAATTAATTCCCCCACAAACACAAGGGTATCGTCCCTTCATACGCTGGTTACTAGTCTCAAAGATTAAAAACTCACCATAATTTACCTCCCTTGCGATGGTCCGAAAGCGGACTAATAGGAGCCGTTAGATTGAGATTTCAATCTTTTTGCACAATGCACAATGTAGATGTCAACTGATTTAGTGGTGACC
The DNA here is from genome assembly GCA_037177395.1 of Alpinia galanga. NCBI lineage: Eukaryota > Viridiplantae > Streptophyta > Magnoliopsida > Zingiberales > Zingiberaceae > Alpinia > Alpinia galanga. The sequence goes on from JBAMHZ010361079.1 coordinate 21,511, forward strand.
CATTTCACTAGTAGGTCTATATCTCACTTTCATTATCTTATTTTAATTAACTATTTATAGGGATTGTTTTATACTCCAAATTTCCTATTTTCTAACCTATACAATCACACAAAGGGCAGTCCGATGCACAAAGCTCTCATCCTGCGGGGTCCCAAAGAAGGATTCATTGTACACAGCCTTACGTTGTTTTTTTTTTTTTGCAAGAAGTTATTTTTAGGATTTGAAGCTGTAACCTCTAGGTCACAAATCAACAATTTCACCGCGCCAAGGCTCCCCTTCTAACCTATACAATCACACATTGCCACATTGCACTTATTTCAAGAATTATGATTGTAGCAGAAAAAGAACGTATTATTCCTGTTTTCCAATATTATCTTGGGAAAGTAGGGCGTACAGTCCCATGGACATGGTTCTTTGTACCAAGGACGTAACAATGAGTATTTATTTTACTATATACTGAATACTAATCATCAATATTTTTTTCTCTCACTATAATACTGAATATAATGTATTACTTGAAAGACTCTAGTAAACTTGTTCTGTTTTGTAAAATGATAGTAAAGAATCTAGTAACCTTGGAAACAAATATCCATATGTGATTATCTTAAATTAAATAGGCAAAAACCACATTGGATGAGAAGGAAAACAAAGTGGACTCACATCAATAACATCCAACTAGCCACTAATTATAAATAATGACTTGGACAATGAATGAAAGAATGTACCCACAAGTAAACAAAGATTGTTTAAATAATCAGCATGTACTTCGAACGAATATCAGTTTATACAAGTTCCGTTTTTAATCAGACAACAAAATTTCAGGTGATAAGAAACTTTGGGGCAGATAACAACTTAAGCAACTATCTAACCGATGTTTAGGAGGTAAATAGTACAGCATAAGAAAGAAAATTTAATGAAAATTTAGATAGTTGAACAAATGCATCGAGACATCAAAATACATAAGTTTAATGTGGTACAATGAGGTTAAACAGATTCAAAATTTCTTTTTGAACATTTCTCTGTTGGATTGCTTAGCATATTGATTAATGTCTTGTGGAATGAACGCTTCCATTACTGAATTACTAAAACTACAGAAAAGTTACTGCTGGGCATATTACAGTCTAGATAAAGCAAACTCCTATAGTGGTTTATAGACTAATGATTCATGCAGCAAACAACGAGTTTAACCCGAGAAGAACCCAGTTGGCCAAAAGGTAATGGTTATTTCAATGAATTTCAAAAGGAAAAGAATTTACTCAGCCAGTCATAAAGTAACCTAGATACCTTCCAATATAATTTAATGATAAATAAATAAATGAGCAATAAGTCTGAGTTAATACCTTAGGGTATGAATAAAGGAAAATGTACCACCATCCACATATTAGTAAGGTTACTCCACCACTTATTGTTGCTGAATGGAGAATAACCCAGCTAGATGCAATAACTGCAACCCCAGTAAGCAATATGGTCCACGGCTGGCACCTATTAATAGATGAGCATTCAATAAAGTTATTGTACTTCATTAATGCACTTAACAATTTGCAGAATAAAATCTCAATTTGTTAATATAAGTTATTGTACTGACACAATTTATCCTTCCCACTGTAACTTAATCACTTTATTGTTCTTTTATTTAATATAAGTTTTTTTGGTTTGTACGTTGGCGTCATGAATCTGATATAAATATCAATCAAGCCTTATCTCACTAGGCGGGATCAACTATATGGATTTTCTATGTCATTGAACTTTATCCCCTGTTATATCATCATCTATATTTAAATAAATTTTATCTTTTTTATCATTGCTATATAAATTATCTTTGGACTTTCTCTTTTTCATTTAATACACATATTTGTCATAATTTCACATTACCTAACTAAAGCATTTATTGGTGGTCTAAATACATATCAATATCATCTTAAACGTGTCTCCTGAAATTTTCTCTCAATTGGTGCAATCCCGACTTTCTCTCTAATGTTATCACTTTTTATTTTGTCCATCTTCGTATATCCGCGCATCCACCTTAACATTCTCATCTTTGCGACTCTGATCTTTTGCTTATGTGCTCGAATCAAAGTCCAACATTCAACTTCATATAACATAGCAGGTCTAACAATCGTTTTATAGAACTTCACTTTTAAAGGTATTTTGTGATCACAAAAAAAAAACCTAATGCCTTCCTCAATTTCAATAATTCTATTTGTATTATATGAAATACATCTTTCTCAATTTTTTCATCCTTTTACAATAATTTCAAATACTTAAAGCTCTCAATTATTGACAATTTGTCATCACCTATTTTAACAATTGTCTCATTATGTATAATATTGATAAATTTAAGTTTTATATATTCCATCTTTACTCTACTAAGTCTAAAACCTTTCACTTCCAACATCTCTCACCAAGATTCGAATTTAGCATTTACTCTTTCACGTGTCTCATCTATCGAAATAATATTATCTGCAAACAACATGCATTATAGTACCATGTCTTGGATGTGTTCAGTGAGTTCATCTATGATTATTGGAAAAAGATACAAACTTAAAGTCGATTCTTGATATAACTCTATCTTTATAGGAAACGATTCGGTTAATACATTTGAAGTCTTTACTTTTGTCATTATATTCTTGTGCATATCTTTAATTATTTCAATATATAGTATGTTAACTCTTTTTTTTCTAGAATACTCTATATAATTTTTCTTGGGACTCTATCATAAACTTTTTATAGGTCGATGAATATCATGTACAAAACTCTGCCCACGACGAGTTAACCCTGTTATGGTCGGTTCCAAATCTGAATAAAGGAGGAAGGTTGCATTAAGTTGTCAGTCAGCGTTAAGCTAAGGCAAATAGTAAATGCATGGATCTATTAAACTATTGTGCTAATATTAGGTTGTTCCCCGGAAGAAACGTGTTGAAGGGTTCGACTATAACGTCTTGGTAAGGACCGCTACATCTCTAGAACTCGGGTGTAGTGATAAATATGTAAGAGTTCGCATTACAGGATCTGACTGTAACGTATCACCAAAGACAGCATATCTTTATGAGAACTTGAGTGTAGTGTTAAATAGACAAGAGTTCTCACACTATAAATTGGATAAGAACAAATATGATAGAAAAACTAATAATCTAACATTTAGAACATGGAATATATGAGCTCTCACTAGTAAAGCAATGGAGGTAGTAGATACAATAATTAAGAGAAAAATTAGTATTTTATGTGTACAAGAGA
>JBAMHZ010361080.1:0-12469 GCA_037177395.1 Alpinia galanga
GGTCCAACTGAAAAGTAATTAAAATACCTTTTAGACGAATATATATATATATATATAGTTTGTTAAGTTGTGTAATTTATGGTGTGCATCCGTGAGTATTTGAGCATGAATGTATAGTAATAATGTGCATTCTAATTATGATTCGATGATAAAGACAATGGTGACACCCTTGATTGATTTACGGAATTAAATATAGTGTTCATCCGAATAATGTGTAATGAAAACAGTGTATATAGGATACACACCATAAGATGCACAACTTAATAAAACTCTATATACAGAGAGAGAATTTGGGTATAGTACTCATCCGAATAACAATGTGCGATGAAAATATTATATATACTCAGGTGCATGTATGGTGCATATCATAAGATGCACAACTTAACAAAAATTTATATATGTGTTTGCAATTCTAATTCAGTGTTGTTTTTAGCGATAATATATATTTTTGTTAAGTACTTTTGTTAACCTTTGGACTGTTTAATTAAGTGGCAAAATGTTATATTATCATTTAAATGTAAATTGAAAGCCCCTAGAACTAATTTAGATGGTTAACGCAGCCGTATTAATGTTTGAAAGGGTAAAAGGTCGATTCCTGAAGTTTATCGTCAGACTACCGATGACTTCGCATTTCTGCACTGGTCACCTGACATCCTGATTTATTCCCCTTTACATATAGAGGTAGCGGTAAGGGACTGTTAATGTGACGATTTCACATTTTTAATTTAAATGCAAATTGAAGCTCTGACAACTGTACAACTATTTAGAATGATGTTTAAACCATATACGATGTTGGATCATATACATGTATATATTGTACACTAGATAATGAATTAATTCCTGTACATGCGAGGGTGCTGTCCTTCTATGCATTAATTACTAGTGTTAAAGGTTAAAGGTTCATCGTAATTTATCTCTATTATGATGGTTTAAAGGTGAGCTGGTAGGGATTGTTAAATTGACAGATTCTAACTTTATACACGATGGATATTTTTTAATTTACATAAAGTTGAGTTAGTCATTTTCATAATTAATTGAATTATTAAAAAATAAATAAATGAAAATTTAATGACTTATTGACAAATATTAGATTTTTAATAAATAAAAAAAATCTTTACCCACGTGCAGAATTTTGTAGCCGTGGAAAGTATAGCGTGACTCAGCGCACGAGTTGAAAAGTCAACTAGTGCCCCACCATTTGTGCATCAACGCTATTGGCTTTGGCCGCCAATTTGGACGGTTGATAGATCGTTGCGTTCTCTTTGCTGTCTCAAAACAAGTTAAACTATAATCATAAGGAACATGAGAAAATGGAGGTCAACGGTTGACTTTTGTCCGATGCCATCGTCCAACCTGGAAAGGGTATTAGGATAGGACTTAGATGCTCTTCTATTTTTGGCGAAGTCAAAAGGCCACACACTCCATGTTATTTCAGATACTCCATTGATTGAAATCATATTCTATTGTCCCAAGTTATTTTTAGCCAATTGATATTAATTATTTGAAGTCGATTGGTCATTGACTAATAATTCAGTCAATAATATTACTGTGTTAGGATAAATTTTTTCATGATTTATTATCTTTTATTAAATTGAAAGATCAGAAAACATTTTTTAAAATTTTATTTTCATATCCAAAAACAACTAATATTGATTTTTTTTGTGTTCCAATTGATCAATATTTCACATTTATCCATTTACGATAAAAAAAAAACCCTTCATCAAACGTATTGAGTCAAAATAAAACAATGGTGTTTATTTTTGAAATTATGACATTTATTAAAATAAAAACTGTAATATACGATACGCTAGGGATAAGATAGGACTATATAATTGTGGTATTTACTGAAATAAAACCATGATAATTAAAAGATAATTATAACGTCAGAGAAAATATATAGAACTATATATTACACTAATTAATTAAGTTAATCTTTTAATTAACGTTCTTAAATTCCTGAAAACCTGCATCCCGGAGCCTCCTTAACTGGACATGCCCATGTTGTCCTACACGACTAGAATCCATGAAAGTGGCCGTTATCGCGTTGTACCACACTGCAACCTCAAAGTGCAAATTAGGGTTCATGTGCAAATTCCAAAAACACACACACACACATTATCTCTTACGTATGAAAATTTTCATTTTAGATTTAAATATTCAGTTAATCATTTAAAATGTATTGAAGTTGGAAGATCAGTCAATCACATCGAGCGTGACCAAACTACTTACATTACACAAGAATTCAAGCAGCAGGCAAGCTAAAAATTCAATAAATTCCAAGGCAAGAAGAAGCTGCTGATCGAGCAAGAAAGATTAGCAGCAGAATCGATCGTTGCGTGCAGAAGACAACAGTGTTTGCAGTGTGCAGACTTCTCAGTCCTCCAATCCATGCAACAGACCGAGAAAGAGCACAAAGAGAGAGAGAAAGATGATATTTCTACTTTGGTAGACACCTCGGTGCAGGATTAGCTGAGAAGATTGGAAGTACTGTTGGGCAAAGACAAGACAATGGGCGTGGTGTGGAAAATAGATACTCAGGTGCATGCCAGAGCTTACATGGATTTATACTGACATTATATGGATAGATATATGGTACTATGCATTCCATTGCATCAATGCAAAATTGGTAGGCACTGTGGACCTCAACCACGGTCTACTGCAACCACCTGACCAGCAATGGAAGTGCTCAGTTTCGAGTTGAACTCTTCAGACACAGACTAAAATGATAACTTTCAGACCTAAGGATACATTTTTTTTGCCCCTTTCTTTTGGGTTTCTATTCTCATTGCATGAGACTGGCTAGGACAGATGTGATCTTTGAGGAGTTTTGTTCTTCCTCCTGTTGTTGTTGTTGTTGTTAGCAGATATGACTAGATTCGGGAAGAAACCATCACTCTTGTTATTTTTCGATCCTGAGCTGCCTCTGCCGTGGTCGTGGTCGGACGGTGAGCCGTCACTGTTGTGCGGCTCTTCTACTATCGCACCGGCGGTGACCATCTGGCTGTCGTCCTCGAGGGGGTCTGAGCTGTCCATCCTGAGGTTCTCAAAGTGAGAGAAGGCGATCTCAGATTCATCGACTAGTATGCTTGACAAGTCGTCTCCTTGTATCAGAAAATGATCCACCTAGATATGTTTTTAACAATTGGTAAGTCTTATGGCACCATTGAAATAAGCCTATCTTATTTTTCATTTCCTCAAGGTCGAGGACATGCCTTTTGACCAGTAACAATAAGTTTCTTTGTGTATCTTTATTTGGATAGTAGCAGGTCAGCTGTATTCATGAAAGATTTTGTTGACTGCGCTAATCAATGGAGACAAAAAGTTGCCATGAAACGGATCTATCACAGGAGCCCTTTACAAAAGTGAGAGTACCTTGCAGGAGAGAGAGCAGAAGTGGAAGGGCTCTTGGAGGATTCTGTCACAGGTCAAGCAAATGTTGGCAGAGCCCTTGGAAGGCCTGGATTGAGGCCTCGGCTTTAAAAAAATCACCTTTGCACTGTTTATGGTATAAGGCTGTCACACAAAGCTCTAAACTTAGAACCTGAGCAAAGCAAAGCTCGATCGTAATTAATAAAATACTCGCGCAACACAACGCTGCTGAAGCAAGCACACCTGAACATACGAGCAGTCTATGAGCTTCTCAAGATCATCCAATCTAACCACATCATTGTATACGTAGCGCCGCACCTACGTAATTAATTGCAGATGCATCAGAAAACTAAGCTGATTACAGAGTGAGCAGTAATGGCTGTCAGTGACACTATGCCATTCAACTGTGCAGCGATTTGCAACAAACAGTCAGGTGGAAATAATTACCAGGAGCATTTGTCAAAGTATCTCACTTAAAAACTCTTGACCTCGCTAGCTTGCATGGATTTACTACTCAGTAACTGCGACACGCTGATTAACTGAATTCAGAAACAACATGTTTATCCTACCTTTTATGAAATGCACCAGTGACAAGTAAACAAACACCCTGTTTAATGCAGCCACTGCTCTCATGTTACTTATGCGGGTAAAATGGTAAACTCGTCCCTCGAGATAGAGGATAGGCCAAGCTAGTTGGTGGTCTAAAAAGGGCCAAAGGATTTAATGGGGAATGATGGTCGTATGGTCAAAGAGTTACCACAGTCGTAGAAATGTGCAGGAAACTGAAGAAGGAAAAGTTACAATTGTGGGAAAGGCTTGGCCATGGGTGGGAAAACTTGGAAGCTCACAGTAGAAGCAGCCAAGAGGAGAAGAAATTATCCAGAGAAAAAGCAGGTCTTAACAATTAATATAAGCGATCTAGTTAGCAATGGTGGTTTAGCTGTTGGAGATCAAACAGATGCAACAAAATGAAGAACATGTTGAGTTTAGAAGATAACTCAAATTAGTTTGCGGTGGCAATTGGGGTCTCCTGTTTTGCATAGGAGATTGTGGTGCAATTAAAGAACAGTGACCTAAAGAGAAATGAATTGATATTTCAACCAACATGTGAGCTTCTTGAGGAGGAGCCATTACTGCCATCACCATTCAGGGAAGCTCTGCCTGCAAATCCATTACTGACAGTTACTATACTCCTATGTCATCTCTCTCTCTCTGCACTACATGCGGTGGAGAAAATTATTGGTATAGGAAGAAGAACCAAAATAAGCAGCAATAATTGCCGCTTTCTGATGTCAAACAAAACCTAACCAAGATGGTCATAGTTAAATTTAACCCTTATTTTCCGACCAAACTATTCCAGGTTCCTTTCTAATGCTTGTACTAAACGCCATATAAGATTTGAAAATAATTTTCATGAAACTTCCCTAATTACCTAGTTTTATGAGCTAGAAGTAGTGAAGATTTAGAAAAGCAAGCATGGTCAAATCAACAATTCCTCAAAACTGCCTGCTCCATCAATTCCATAGAAAAAGAGAAGTTCAAAGATCGAGAATCGTCGCCTTCAATTTAAAGTCTCCGAACCATGAACCGATTGAGCAAACCCTCGCCTTATCTCTCTACTAGAGAATCAACGGCACTAAAGACGGCACTTTTAGCAACAAAACAACATCAAAAGAAGAAAAGAGACAGTAGCTAAGATGGAACCTGGAGGAGAGGGTGGGAGCTATGGTCGGGGGCGCAGTGAGGGCAGATGCTGGTGCAGCAGCCGAGGCAAAAGATGTTCTTCTCGTTCTTCTTTCGGTTCTCATGCGCGGGGCAACCCACAAAGAAGCTCTCTTCCACCAGCCCACACAGCCATCCCGGCATTCCCCCGCCTCCTTCGTACTCCCTCCTCCCCATGTAAGCAACGCAGCACAAGGAAACGCACAAAGCCACTCGTCGCTCAATTGCGTCCAAAATCCGAACTTTCTCAGAACAACGCCATCCGCTCCGCCTCCGGAATCGGCCTGGCGCAGCAAGAAGCGTCCTTTGGGCGTGAGGCGCAAACGGAGGAGGCTAACGAACTCGGACCAGCTATATATGGTGAGAAAGAAGGGGGGCTAGGGGGTAGAGAGAGGGAAAGGGAGATGGGCCAGAGAAAGAGAAGGGGAGGGAGGGATTTAAATACGAGGGAGAACCAAGTGGCCTTGATGGGGGTTTGGTTTGTTGTTTTGTTGGGGAATGGGTGAGGCGAGAAACTGGTGGTGGTGGTGGTGGTGGTGGAGGAGAAAGAGCAAAAACAGCAGCAGCAGCAGCAGCCCCACTGCCATTTCCTTCTACCTTTTCCTGTGCTCTGCCTCACTTTTCCCCCTCATACAACAGCTGAAACGAAATGGAAATTCCACGAAAGAAATTTGTTTCCATTCCCTATTTCGTTTTATTATTATTATTATTATTTAAAAAAATATCAACCAGCCCAATCAAATTAAAATAAATGATTAATTTGATTTTTTTTAATTTATATATTTGATCGGAATATCAATAGAGATGGGCTTGACTAGGCTTTTGGGGAAGCGACACGTGGATGAGCACGTCATTTTGTTAAAATTAAATGTAAAATAAAAAAATAGAATTTTAATTAACCTCTTGAAAAGAAAAAAAATAAATGGCTCGGACGGATCCACTAAACCCGACCCGTTACTGCTCGGTTTTTCACGTACCTCGCACGTGATTGGTGCGTGCGAGGCCCGACCGGCGGTTTACATTAGGGCAAACCGGGCCGCCCCACTCCGGGAGGTCGAGCGCAACGAGAGGAGCGCCGAGAGCGAGGTCGACTGCGTCATGGAAGAGGAGGCGGAACCCGTTGCCGGGGACGGCGAGGAAGTTGTTTCTGCTGCGGTGGTAACTTTTTCTACGTCGATTGTTCTGCTCATTCTCTGCAATATATCCGCTTTTATTCTCCCGCTAGCCACCGCTTTTATCGAGGAGTTGTCAATAAGTGATCTTTTCTTTCATTCTGCTTCAATTGGACTTCGTCATTTTCTTTTGTATTACTTATCTTGCCGTGAAAATTATCCTAGTCTAGGAATAAATTAAGAGAGAACATTTGACGGGCTGTCTGGCTAGCTTACATGTACATAGAAACTGGTGTTCAGCTGTGGTTAGTGTAAGTTTGATTATGATTTAAGATGAAATTATTTTGCTTGGATAGATAAGACTATTTAGATGTAGTGAGCGGCTATTGTAGTCTCAGGTTAAAAGAAGTTATTTTGGATAAATCCTTATGCTCCCCCACATTTATCACCTAGATACCAACCTCAACTCTTTCATCGTACATCTGACAACTACGAGGGTTACATGCTAACTTTGTTAATCGGTTCTTGCTAAAAGAAGAGGAAAGAAAGACGCATGTATTTATTTTAGTATGTGGTGTTTATACCCTTTTTTTTCCATTTGATACGGGACCTCTAATGCCACTTTCCTTTGGGAATAGGATGCAGAAAATGAATTGAATGAAGAGGAGAAAAATAAGGATGGTGAAGTCTCTCCAGCACTTATTGCAATTCATCCATATGAAAAATCAGTTGCAGTTGCTGTGGGTTCTGAACTCCGACTGTTCAATTTAGAGTAAGCTTTGTAAATTCTGAATAAATAAAATCAATACTTGCAGACTATGGGCATACTGATATTTAGATTTGAATAATTGCACAAATCTAGTGCTAGCTCTTTACGTTTTGCTATCTGTCTTGTTTGTCAGTATAATAAAAAAGTTCTTTTAGTACTTTCCTATGTATTTTTTTGAAACCATTTGGTACCAATAAATTCTTTGTATGTTAATATTTTCATTTCCTATGTATTTTTTGAAACCATTTGGTGCTAATAAATTGCTTGTATGTTAATATTTTCATTTCCTATGTATTTATTGAAACCATTTGGTGTTAATAAATTATTTGTATGTTAATATTTTCATTTCCTATGCATTTTTTGAAACTATTTGGTGCTAATAAATTCTTTGTATGTTAATATTTTCATTGACTATTTGATAGTGAAGGTAAACCTAGCTTTGACCATCCATTTGGAGAATTGTCGACTCTGTTGGAAAATTTAGCAATAATGTCTTTCTCATCTCTGATATTTTTTAAAATGGTCTTATTTCTTCTTAAATCTCAACAGAGGTGATTGCTCAGTCTCATTAATAGATGATTCAGGTGGGTCTCCCCATACAGATTCTATTAGAGCAATTAAATTTGGTGCAAATGGGCAATTTTTTGCATCTGCTGGAGATGACAAACTTGTCAAGATATGGGTGACAAATCCTTGGCGATGCATCCGGACTGTGTAAGTGATTAATGCTATCTGTGTGTTTTAAAGTAGTTTGTATTTGAATATTCTCTAGAGATTCCAGTGATGACTGTTTCTTGAATTTACTTGTAAAAGTTAAATGGTGTTCATAATTACATTAAAATTTTATCTGATCATGAGTCATGACCTGTTTGTTATATACTTCCCTTGGCCCATGCCATTCCTCTTTAGAGTTAAGATTCCAAGTACAGTGGTGAGATGACAACAGAAGGACCAAGTTTATGCTGCATTGTGAACTTGGTTATTCACCTTCTTATAGTTCCATATGGAAGCATCTCTTTGTTTTGCACAAAAGACATTGGCAATAGTTTACTTCTACTTTTTAGTGTTATTTTTTGATGGGTGAGGTGCAGCGCAAAAATCTGAGTGAGTACTTACTAGCAGAGTTAGATTTTATTATTGATCAACCATACAATGAACTTTGTCAGTATGCCAACGAATTAATTCTTGTATATGACATGGCTTATTGAGTTTTTCAATGCTTAACATTTTGTTCTATGAATATATTGTAAGTGTTGATGAGACATTTAATGCTGCAATTTTCAATTTTCAGGCCTGCTGATAAACGAGTTAGCGCTGTTGCTATTAGCCACAGTGGCCATTATGTTGCGTTTGCTGATAAGTTTGGTGTTGTATGGCTGATTGAAATTGAGGAAGAAAAAGTTCAATCATTAAAATTTGATAGCAAGCCTGTGCCAATTCTTGGTCACTATTGTAGCATTATCACTAGACTGGTACTAGTTTTTGTCATTCCACTATTTATAATTATATGATCCCATTGTTCTGTTTGTATATTATTGTCTATTTTATTTGTTCATCTTGAAGTAGATGGCGTTATTTCTTATTTACAGTTTACTATAGGAAAATTGTCATTGAATTGGTTATACTGATATCAAGTGGCATGAGATGGTTCTCCAGTTCTGCAATCCAAGTTATCCACAATAATGAACTGGGAGGGGTGCCATGTTCATTCTCCTATTTGAAACCCATGTCTATTGTTTATGAATGCTTTAGCCATTATTAATATATATGTACTTTTTTTACAATAAAACTATAAAAAGCAGATTTATGGCTTAGAAAATTCTCAGGATAGGATGCCTTTTTCTTTAAATGAACAATCAAATGTATTTTTTCCATGTAAGCATTTCACAGACTTAAACACCAGAAGTTATATTACAAAATGCCAAATAAAATTGTTCCTCGCACAATGTTCATCGGATATTGCTCTGCAAAGAAAGAATATAGATCTTTACATCCTAAGGAGGTGCCACAATTCTCAGCCTTGTGGCTGATTTGTGGCCTGAGCCTGAATTCAATGTGGACTAGACTCTTCTTTGTTTGAGCTGCTCTTTCACATTCAATCTGGTCTCATCTGTCAAATGAACTAGTTTAGCCTTTTTAATGGATGATGACCTTAATTTTTTTAAACTTAAATTGATTGCTCCTTATATGTTTGGTTGTACTTTTCATTTTGTTTGTAAACCTGTTTATGTTTATTTTCCTTTTGTTCTCTTTGAAGGATTTTTCAGCAGATGATAGATTTATTGTAAGTGCAGATCGGGACTTCAAAATTCGTGTACGTAAACTCTTCTGCTGCTCATTTGGTCATATGTGGAATTATTGTAGTATTTTTTAAGAATTTTGAAAATTAATGTCCTATGTGTTATCACATTGTCATTTGCAGGTTACTGTGTTTCCTAACGAACCACTAAATGGTGCACATGAAATACAAAGTTTCTGCCTTGGTCACACAGAGTGAGACTAACATGAATGCTTTCTTATATGTATTAATTTTGGATATACCTATATGCAAAATTGCCTTCCATTTGAGCTAATTTCATTTGGATTTCTCTCTGTTTAATGTGTAGAAAATATTTGTATCATAGTCAACAAAATTCCTTAATTATATGTTATTGAAGTAGAATTTGTTTGTCACACTCAACAATGACACAAATTTGGTTATTAAAAAGTTTAACACTTGAGGTATTATGTTGTCTTTGTTCACGATTTCCTAGTCAGTGATGAGTTACCATAACATCAGGTTGAGCTGGACCAGGTGTTCTTACTCTAATTGGCATACCAAAATAAGTAGGATGATTTTGCAATTTTATTGTAATTGGATCCTCAAGAAATTTAAAGAGGAATCCATGCAATTTGGATCTTGATGTCTTCACTAATATTCTGGTGTCTCTCAGGCAATTGCCACATGTACCACAAGAATAAATGGGGTTACACAAGAAATATTAAAGGAAGGGGAGCGTTGGCGCAACGGTGAAGTTGTTGCCTTGTGATCTAGAGGTCACGGGTTCGAGTCTTAAAAATAGCCACTTGCAAAGCACAGGGTAAAGTTGCTACAATATACCTTTTCCCGGAATCCTGCATGGTGGGAGCTTTGTGCACTAGGCTGCCCTTTTTACATAAGAAATATTAAACTGCAGCATATTGATGCTAATAATCTTGCAATTTTCTCAAGACCTTATACTGAACTTATAGTCAATTCATTAATCTGAAGTAAGCAAGGGATTTCTTTTTCTTGTTGTAATATAGGATCTCAATTGTTCTTTTCTGTAAAATCTGATCATTGTCAATTTGGTCCTTGTTACAGCTTTGTTTCTTGTCTTGCCTTTGCATATCCTTCTGGTCATGCCAATGGTTTTCTTTTCTCTGGAAGCGGAGATTCAACTGTGAGTGCACCTTGTTGACCTGAAATATGCAAAGTATCATATCTGTCATTAACATTTTCCATTTTCTAGGTACGGTTATGGGATCTTGTTTCTGGCACTCTGCTTGCTACTTGTGAAGTTAAAGCTAAGGTAACATAGGTGATTTTGTTTTTTATTTTATTTTTTTATGGCGAGGAGCCTCTGCGGCATGTAATTTTCATATTTAGTTGCACAGTTCTTGAATTAGAAATTGTCATTTTACCTTTCTATCTGGCAGTGCCATGGTAAAGTTTGTAGACTGCTACTAAGCTTGGTGAATTTAAGATGCTCCGCAAACTTAACGATAATTCAGCATGCATTTCTCAGCCAACTCTGTTTGGTTTGGAAGAGGTCCAGGAAGCTATGTTATTTCATAGAGGAATAGCAGCAGATAGCCAGCTGGTAACCTAAATGTAGTGAATGCTTTGTCAAACTGAAAATTTTCTGCTTTGGGTCTGTCTTTGCATCACGTCATTTGATTCATATGATGTTGTAAATTGACCAGTGTGCACCATTTTAAGGTAAGTGACACTAGATACTAAACATTTATTTTCTCTTATATAAAAGGTGATTCATTCGTTCTAATACGGAGAAAGTAAATCACAAAAAGTACTTTATGTCTAATTGAGAGTTAACATGACAGAAAAACAAATACCCTGATACAATTCTATTACTATGCTAGCCACATGCCCTCTCCTTCCCCCTAAACATTTATTTTCTTTAATACAAGAACAAGTGAAGTTAAAAGTTAGAAAAATAGATGAGCACGTGCCTTGAGGTATCTAGGATGCTTTATTGAATCAAAATATCCTTTCGTTGATTACTTATTTTGTCTTTTCTTCTATGTGCATTTTCTTCAGTTTTCTATATGTTTCTTTTTTCCTATCAACTTTCTTTTTAGTTATAAGGTTATGCATCTGTTTCCAGCTTCTGGGGATGACCTAATGATATGGATCTATTCAGTTTCTACATTTATTCTTAATCCATTTTCATCCTTAAACCATGCATCATAAGAGAATCCTGGCCCATCTAATGTTTTGTTTTTTATTCATCCAATCGATTATTATGATGATTTATTTTTTCTTTACCTTTTTAAGGCAGGACAATTACCAACCGATGGACAGGACACTTATTCTCCAGTCACTGATCTTCGTGCCTCTTCTGATGGTTCTATAATTGTAGTTTCCCTTCAAAAGCAAGTTCACTAAAACATATCGTTTGTACTTCAGATGAAATTTTTGGTTGCTACATATGCACTGCTATCTGAATCTTTGAATACTTGCTATTGTAGCTTGCACGGAGTGGTACTTTTGAATTGTGATTTTCTAAATGGAAATATTTTAGTTGCCAAGGTGATAATTGTTGGAGAAATCTTATTTTGAGATGGTCTAGTGTGACCATGAGTTTTGATGTTTGGGTAAAGGGTTTAAGTTAGTCTTTCCCTTGTATTTGATATGTGTATATGAGTCGTGCAGGATTGCAGGATACACAGCTTGACGGCTTCAAGTCTGGTAAAGAATGATGCATCTGAGGAACCGTGGACAAGGCAGCAAGGACCAGCTGAGGGAAGCGCACTTCGAGGCATACGTGAAGGATGACATTG
Source organism: Alpinia galanga (assembly GCA_037177395.1). Taxonomy (NCBI): domain Eukaryota; kingdom Viridiplantae; phylum Streptophyta; class Magnoliopsida; order Zingiberales; family Zingiberaceae; genus Alpinia; species Alpinia galanga. Next base: position 12,016 of record JBAMHZ010361080.1, read on the forward strand.
GGAGACGAGTTGAAGGCTCGAATGCATCCGAGGGACGAGAGTTGGACATACATGAAGGATGACATTGGGAGACGAGCTGTGGGCTCAAATGCATCTAAGGGACTAGAGCCAAAGGAAGAAGGTTGAAGGCTTTGGAGTAAGCGTCAAGTGAGTCGAGTGTGAGAGAATGTACTCGAGAAGGGAAAGGTGAGTGTAAACCTCAGATTTAAGGTTTACTAGTCGACTAGTTGGACTCAACTGGTGCTTGTGCTCAAGCTTTTTGAGCTCGGGCAGTCGACTGAGCTTGTAATCCAATCAACTAGTGAGCATCAATCGACTGGTGATAGACACCAGTCGACTAGTGAAGTGTGGCCAGAGCACAAAAGCTCTAGTAGTCGACTGGGTCAACTATAGTTGATTGGTGATGGACATCAGTCAACTGGACCACTTATCCAACGTGGATTATGTAACACCC
>JBAMHZ010361190.1:0-12469 GCA_037177395.1 Alpinia galanga
TTATTTATCCACTTATTTCTCTTTTATAAATAGGGTGCGATGAAATATAAATAAATAAAATGTGAATGACCATGAAATGGATCGATAAAAGAAAATCAAAACGCCCTTGCGGCACGATTCAACCGCAAGATGAAAAGATATTATACAGAAGATCATAATTTGATTTTCTACTGGAATATGTTTGATAGTAAATTTTTAAAAAAATTATACAGATAACTCTAGTTGTAAGAGTTTATCTTCACAAATAGAGTACGATTTCGACATTAGACAGTCTTATAAGGAAGGTGCGACTGTAGAGGCTGGACTGAGCTGCTAAATTATGAATACTTTCAAATTTACCTTGATGATCGATGGAGACTTCACTTAGGAGAAGTATAAACTCTCCAAAAGAGGTCAACGGGGTCAGACCAATCGCCCCATAATTAATCAAGCCAAAGATTCGAATATCTAATGCTAGTAAAAAAAAAATATCAAACCCCTTATTTTCATTATCAAATAATGAGCATTCAACTTAACTCAACTTAAACAATATTTTCTATTCTAAATATCCTTTTTATTCTCAGTCGATCTAAATGTTCATGAAAATATAAATTTGATCATGAATAAGTTTAACCAAAACAACTTCAAAATTAAGTAGCTTTAATGAAGATAACTTTTATCAAAACAGTTTTAAGATAGAACAATTTTAATCAAAATAGCTTCAAGATGACCTAGTTCTATAGTATCATGACTATGGTGAAGTGGTGTTCCCATGGGACGGGCGGTTGGCTAGAGCAGGACGTATTGCTACAATGAGACTAGGGGTCAATTCCGGAGGGAGGTCTAAAACCTTTCCCCGTGTGTCACAACCCCCCTCTGTTCTGGTCAACCGTTCAAGGAGTCAAATGTCCCACCGTGATTTACCTCCCTCGTGTTAGCCGTGGGACCGGTTGACGGGGGCGCTGAGGGCGAGCGGATCGCCTTTTGCTACAATGACTATGGTGAAGTGGTAGCTCGACTTTCAAGTATTCACAGTTTGATCTCTATTCATTATTCAATATTTGTAGGATTTTCTTCTAAATAAGGTGATAAATCAAGGACGTTGCAACTGCTAAGGCTATCTAAGTGAGTACTTTTTAATTTATTTTAATAGTCGATGAAGTATGTATCTCATCTAAAGATTACTTAGTGTCACATTAGAAAAATGTGGAACCGCCACATTAGCGGCCCCCCACCGCTGCCCCTACGTATGGAGGGGGGTAAATCAGGAACCCAAGGCGGCTAGCACAGAAATGTGGAGTCATCGGTAGCCTAACGGTGAAACCCAGGAATCGATCCCTTGCCCTTTTGGACTTTAACACGGCTGCACTAGCCGTCCGAATAAGCCTTGGGGGCTTACTTAATGTCACATTAGAGATCTATAAGGTAGGACCGGTCATCTTATGATTAATTAGGTCGAAAGCCTAGATATCTGATGCTAGTTAAAAATAAATAAATAACTAGAGACACATTTTTCTATTAATTTTCTTATAATTCAGCCATAAAAGATATTTGATCGTAGGCATTATCACATTTTTACCGTATAGACCTATAGACATATGCTATCGCCCTCCAATCAGCTGAGGCGAGCGATGCCCCTGATCCGGCCGCCGGAGGTGAAGGCGCTGAAGGAGGCCAGCGAGTCTCCCAAGTAGACATCGAACAAGTGCAGCCACGTCTCTGTGCTATCGTCGTAGACGCTGCTCTCGCTCTCTAACTCCGTCACCTCCAAAACAGTCCGCTCTCCGCACTCCACCACATCGCCGACGGGGTCGATAACCACAGGATCAGAGCACAGCTCGACGATGGCGATTTTGCCGGCGGCAGTGACGGTGAAGTGGGCGCCGCCGTACCCCACGCAGTGGAACCAGTCGAAGCCATCTGTGTATCTCGGCATTGTCGCAGCGAAGCTATCGATCGATCGATCAGGATCAGGAGGAGAAATTAAACAGGTAGAGAGAGATCGATGGAGACGATGGTGTTCTCGATCGGCTCTTGGTTGAAATTTATATGTATATTTAGTTTCTGATTGAGAATTTTTAGTAGTCAGTTAAGATCGTTAGTTAATCAGATATCTGTGAGAAAAAACTGGAACAAATTTAAATTTCGGCGGTTAAACAGTAATTAGATTCTTGTGTTTATTGAAGCAACTTTAAATATTTAATTAGTATATTTTTATATGTTGCGCTTCAGTTTTAATTTAAAAAATATTTAAAGAGTGTTTCATTAATTTCATTTTTCATCTCAAAATAGGATCCTTCTACTATTATTGTAGCAATTTAGTAAAAATAAAGTAAAATTACTTTTTTTTTTTAAATTAAAATTTCTGTTATATTAAATATTGTTATATCAATTTTCAACTAATTTAGTTAAATTCACTTTAATACTATTATGCAGTCTTTCAGATTGACACAATTTGTAGATCAATTTTGAATAAAAATTATAATAATTTTAAATAAAATAATAATAATAATAATAAAAGAAGAGTATTTTTTAGGATAAAAATAAGATAAAAAAGGTTAATGGTAAGTATAAAATAAATTTAAGTCAAGCATTTAATGATCGAAGTAGTTGATTGAATTAGAGATGAAAATTTAGTTGCGTTACTAAAATTGTGATGAAAATAAAATTTCATTGCTAACTAGTGACTGAAATTAAATTCCATCGCAACGACGGAATTAAAGTTAAAAAATATAAAAAAAAATAATCTAAAAACAAAACATAATAAAATATAAAATAATTTTAAAAATAAAAAATAAGAGCATTTTAAATTCATTTAGAATTTTTAAATTAATTTTATGCTTTTAATCTCCGAATGCTCAAACACTAACACTATATATTTCTATTTAAAATAAATATATTTTAACTTTTTTTATGAGATTTTTAATCATTAAAATCACCTTTCAATTTTACTCCTCACGTTACACATGAATCATATCTGACATTCTTCAATTTTTATCGTGATCGATCCCAATCATATTTTAATTTATTTATTTTTTAAAATAAAAGATGATAACATTGCGTTCGAATACTTTTTTATCATCGGCTCCAAAATTTGTGAAAGAATGATAAAATTATATCATCCTCTTAGATGAAAAATTCAATTATTTGTAAAGGAATAAATATAAGAGGAATTGAAATTTTTTTTGGTTAGCATCAGGATATTTAAATCTTCGACCTGATCAATCTCTAGAGTAGTCAGCCTACCCCACGATTCTTCAGGGATATCTCTTCAATAACTAAACTGGAAGAGGTCAGAGCCCCAGTAAATCTCCACCAACCATCTAGGTAAATTAAAGAAGTGCTCATAGCTTTAACGGGTCAGTCCGGACTTCATAGTCGTGCTGTCTCTGAAAGGTTGTCTAACGTCGAAGTCGTACTTCATCTACTAGGCGCAAACTCCTATACAGAAGATCGTCTTTATGGATTTTTAAAAATTTATCATCGAATCATGTCTTAGCAGAAGATTAAATTATATTCTCTTGTGAAATGTCTAACATCTTTATCGTTGCGCCGTATCCTTTCAGGTAGGAATTGAATGTTTTGAATCATATCTTAATTCACTTTATTATTATTATTTTTAGGATGTGTCACGTGGATGACATATGTTGGATACAACCCAAACTAAACCGGGTCCAGCCTTGTCCCAGATGAGCCAACCTCATTTACACCGATCCTTGTTAGGCCGTCGAGTTCATCTGAGTATTAATATTTATTAGCCCTAGAGAGAAGTGCCCATTCCGAACTTGGACGGCAAGACGGCAGAGAGGCGAACCGAAGTCGAGGGGGAACGAGACGGAGGAGGAAGACGATGGCGTCTGCCGCGGTGGAGAAAAAGCAGCCGGCGGAGGTGGAAGGCGAGATGTGCGCGCCAGCGTCGCGGGTGAGAGGAGGCGGAGGCGAGGGGTTGCGGCAGTACTACGTCCAGCACATCCATGATCTCCAGCTCCAGATCAGGCAGAAGGCGAACAACCTCCAGCGCCTCGAGGCCCAACGGAATGATCTCAACTCTCGAGGTTAGGAATCTCTTCCCTTGATGTGTGTTTTTGCACCATTTTCCACGATGCCCTAATACTGAGAAGGTCTAGGATTTTCGCTACTCAATAGAAGTGGTTCTCAATGTGATTGTACTTTTTCTGCTGGAAATTTTGTTTCGGATTCTTAACAAAGATTTTAGCGATAAAAAGGGACAGATCCGCCACAATAACTTTTCTGATTGTTTGACGTTTGACGCTTGACGCTGTGGTTGCAGTTAGAATGCTCCGAGAAGAGCTGCAGCTGCTTCAGGAGCCTGGTTCGTATGTTGGAGAGGTGGTGAAAGTGATGGGGAAATCCAAGGTCCTTGTCAAGGTAAATCAGCTGGCCCATTCGTTCCACTACAAAGTAACAAGAATCTTGCAAATTTTTTTGCTAATTTCTTTTAATAAAAGACATCTTGATCCTAACGATTGTTCTTTGTACAGTTTATGCCTGCAATATATTTTGCATATATGCATCTATGGGTCAGCATTGTCTCGTTCTTCTCCTATCTAATGTCCACAACTAAAATTTCCTTTGAGTGAAACTATTGCGCCATAGTAACTGCATGGCAAATTGCATAGTATTTTTCTAGTAACTTGGTTTTAGTGATATTCTAAAATGTTGTTCAAAGGAAAGAGGAATTACTATGTTGACTCTTTCAGTATCATTTGGTTTCTTTGTATGTGAAGTTAAATTGCATGCATCTTCACAAGGAGACATTGCACTGAAGGAATCTGATTTGGTTAGCAATTATTAAAAACTGCAACAGATCCCAACTAAAATTACAGAACACTATTTTTTTTTTCCAAATCAAACTGTATCTAACCAAAATAGCTTGTCAGAACCAATGCTTTGTTTTTTGATTTGGTTTTCAAGTACCAGATTGTCCACTTGTGAATTGGTTTAAAAAAAACACAATGGTGATTCCATGGAATGTTTTGGTTGATGAAGGGTTTACTCCCATGCATCTAGTTCAACTTATTATGTTAAATATTTGTACCATAACTTAATTCAATTATAGAAAGATCTTGGTAATAGACCAATAGATTTGACAATAGGGAGCTTGGAGACCAGCAAAGAGTTCAGAATATTATGTTGTTTGTTGTAACTATTTAGCATCTGCCTTGCACAAAGTAAGAACTTTACAACAACAATAACAACCAAGTCTTATCCCACTAGATGAGGTCAACTATATAGATCCTTTTACGCCATTATACTCTACCCCCTACTATATCATCATCTACTTAAATAAATTTTATATTTTATTGTTGCTAACTAAACCTTTTTTGCTCTTCCTCCCCTTTCCTCGTTTGATGTGTATATTTGTCATAGGATCAGAAACTAACCATGTCAAATCACCCTGCTAAGAACAATTAGAACAGCAAGAGAAACTGACAAAAATAAATGGCCTAATTTACATTGGCAGGCTATATATTTACTTTTATATTAGCAACCAAGCACAAGAAGTTTTTTCTCTCCTTTATTAGAAAACTGCACCAGCTCAACAAGTTGTTTCTCTCCTTTATTAGAAAACTGCACCAGCTCAACAAGTTTTTTCTCCCCTTTATTAGAAAACTGAACAAGCTACAGCTTTCTTACAGGTGTTGTAGAATCATAGTGTTCATTAAGGTTATTGAATTAGTATGGCTCAGCCGATAGCATAATTGATTAGGTAGTTAATATAGTTGATTTATTCCAATAATATTAATAAGTTAAATATGTAAGATTCTAGATGGCATCAGAATCTCTTACCTTCATTATTGGTATTACAACTCTGTACTTATTAGGTATTATCTGGTACCAACTAAAATTAATCTTGCCTATTATGTAACAAACCTTATATAGTTTCAGTATATCTAATATAATAATCATAATGGTATAAAAAAAAATTACCTGGGATTTTATGTTCCCTATTGTATTTAGCCTAATGAACTCTCCCCATGATCCTTCTAATGAGACTCAAATGACCTTCCTGGTCACTTAATTTTTTCCCAAAGTTGAAATGTCTAATATATTCTATTTCCTTTCTAGTTCTCACATAATTGGATCTCCTCTTCCTCCTCATTGACGCCATTAAGAAGCATTGCAATGGTTCCAGTAGAGGTGCCAAACAGGCTAGGTGCTCGTAATCTGATACAGTCTAGCCCAGCCAAAAACTAGGTCGAGTCATGCCTATCTCAGCCTGGAAATTGGGTAAGGCTAGGTGGCAGTTTGGGCTGAGCTGGGCATGACCCAGGCTTGGGCTTGTGCTTGGCACGACCTGCAACATGAGTTTAATGGTTACAAACACATGATATGTCTAAAGTATTCACTGATTTTTAGGAAACAGCTATTTTGAATTTTTTTTTTATTAAATTAACTCTAAATTTACCAAAGTAACCCAAAAATTTTCAAAAATTTCTCTACGAATATTAAAATTTTATTTTATTTTTGGATTTGTTTTTCTATTTCTTATGAATTTTCTATTCTTATGAAAATTTTCTATGTTACTACAGTTTTGGGGCTCTTTTTTGTATGTATTTGAGACATGAATCCTAGTGTAAATAAGTGAAGTTGTGGCTGCAGCTTTTATGCATAAACTCTCTTGCATTAACTTGGGTGTCTGTAGAATTTCAAAATTCTTGAGTAATTTTTGAGATATTAGCTTTGATATATACAGTTGATCATTGCTTGTTGCAAATAAACTTGCACATAATTAATGCATTCCTTTGGGCATCAGAACTGCACAACTTTGGTTATTTAAATAGTGTGGTTGCTAATGCAAACAGCATTATGGCCGTTTCAGGTTCATCCAGAAGGAAAATATGTTGTTGATATTGATAAAAGCATTGATATCACTAAGTTGACACCATCAACCAGAGTCGCACTTCGCAATGACAGTTATGTTCTTCATCTTATCCTACCCAGCAAAGTGGACCCTCTGGTCAATCTAATGAAAGTGGAAAAGGTTCCTGATTCAACCTATGACATGATCGGTGGTCTTGACCAGCAAATCAAAGAGATTAAGGAGGTCAGTGAAGTTTCAAATGTCCATTTCCTATTTCAATTTAAGATATTCCCTTTGTTTATTGAAATATCAAGGTCCTGTAATAAATGACTGTGTCTCTATTCAGGTTATTGAGCTTCCAATCAAGCATCCGGAATTGTTTGAAAGCCTTGGAATTGCTCAACCAAAGGTATAGTCACCTTATCCATGGCATATCAGAATGTTTGCCTAACATGTGTTATTTTCAGGGAGTCTTGCTTTATGGCCCACCTGGCACAGGGAAAACTCTATTGGCAAGGGCCGTTGCTCATCATACTGATTGCACCTTCATTAGGGTTTCTGGTTCTGAGTTGGTTCAGAAATACATTGGAGAAGGCTCTAGAATGGTTCGTGAACTGTTTGTTATGGCTAGGTATGTTATGTTCTACTTTTTATTAATAAATTCGATGAATTGTCTTTTGAAAAATATGTTTTAGCATAGAATGTTCTTTGGCAATTGCAATCTTGTTACAGATAGGAATTGGGAATTATATCTCAGTCCTAGGGCTTTGTATCTATTAATCCACAAGCTTGGTGTTTGCCTTTGTAATTAGGAAGATATAATTGTTCATGAGAATAACAAGTTGTCTTTTATGATGCAAATATGGTCCTGCAGGGAACATGCACCATCAATTATATTCATGGATGAAATAGATAGTATTGGATCTGCTAGAATGGAGTCCGGTACTGGTAATGGTGACAGCGAAGTGCAGCGGACAATGCTAGAGCTGCTTAACCAGCTTGATGGGTTTGAGGCATCAAACAAAATTAAGGTGTGTTTATATTTACATATTCATTGGACTACATAAAACAGATCTCCTTGATCTATTCTTCTATACCTTTCTTGACATTATTTTCCCTTTTTTTCAGGTTCTAATGGCCACTAACCGGATCGACATCCTAGACCAAGCACTTCTCAGGCCTGGTAGGATTGACAGAAAAATCGAGTTCCCAAATCCCAACGGAGAGGTAGATAAATAATCTACACATCATAGCACTATCATTATACATGTGGCTTTGTGAGACATTCTAATATAAAATATCAAATTGCATTGCAGTCCCGCTTTGATATCCTAAAGATTCATTCAAGGAAGATGAACTTGATGCGTGGCATAGATCTTAACAAGATTGCGGAGAAGATGAATGGAGCATCCGGAGCAGAACTTAAGGTAATTATCACATCATTGTGTGTGCTGTGGTTAACCTTATCTGAAACTTTTGTATCTGTATAACATGAAAAGAGATTGGCTTGTATCACATGAAAAGACAACCTCTTTTCTAGTTAGCTCTCTGATGGAATCATATTTTTATTCTAAATACAATTATAGAAAGTAATAATTCAAGGATTTGTTATGATGATTTCTTTTGCAGGCTGTGTGCACAGAGGCTGGGATGTTTGCCCTCAGAGAACGAAGAGTTCATGTTACACAGGAGGACTTTGAGATGGCAGTTGCTAAAGTCATGAAGAAAGAGACCGAGAAGAACATGTCCCTCCGAAAACTGTGGAAGTAGATCGTTGCTACTCGTCGACTTTGCAAACTTATTTCAATCGCGGGACCCACAGAGCAATCTTTTAAATTCTATTAAAGCCTGCAACTCTGTGCTAATGCGCCGAGGGTAAAATATGTTGAACTACGTGATGCTTGTGCGCATTCTCAATCGGCATGTGGGTTGCTTGCTGATATTAAGTTTTTCATATTCTGACCTTTCCGTCTGATTTACATTAAAGCACTAAGTTGATGTATCAACTAGTTTAATTGACGGGCAGCGACATAGTCGTGCTCAGGATGTACAATTCTCTTCATAGCCATCAAGGCTTGGTTGCATTATATCTGATTTCTCCGGTATGGTGGATTCAATGCTATTACATCAGGTGAATATTGTGACTTGAGCAGGATTCTTGAATCAGATTTTGATCAGGTAGCTCAATCGACAATGGGAGAACCGAAGGTCAATTTGAACTAAAGTACAATATTAAAAAGATATTATTTAATTGATCAAAATTGAAATTTTAGTTTTGATTAATTTGAAATTTTGATTTTTTTTAATAAAAAATATTGATTAATTTAATTTAATCGGTTTGATTTTGAATTTAAATTTTTTTTTGGTTAGCACTAGTGGTGTGCGAATCTCTTACATTTTCAAATAATTAATCAATCAATGGCCACTTTGGACTCTTCATTCTTTAATTATGTCTTTATCGAACTTGTTGAACAGATTGTAGATTACTTCAATGCAGTGTTGATCATGGGAAACAGCGTCCATTTTCAAGGTCAAATATAGCAGAAGCAGCTAGCTGCATGGTGTTAATTAATTAAGGCGGAGTTGCGGTGGAAGAATTAAGACATGGCCAGCGAAGCCGTCGACGCCGTCGCAGAATGCCTGGCTCAGGCGGAGTCGGAGTGGGAGGAGGTCCGCGCCACGGCCCTCCAGACTCTCTCCGGCCTCACCAAGCTCAGCAGTCACAACCGTGACCTCGTCGCCCTCACCGACGGCGCTCTCCCTCTGCTGCTTTCCCTCTCCGACTCCCCTCTTGCACTCTCCACCCTCCTCCACCTCTCCCTCAACCCCCACCTCAAGAAGTCGATCGCCTCCATCGACGGCCTCCTTGGGCGACTCAGCTCCCTCCTCCTCTGCCCTTCTGCCTCCCCGCAGGTCGCCGCCCTCGCTGCCTCGATCGTCTGCAGCCTCGCCATGCACGACAAGAATAAGGCCCCACTCGGCGTCGCCGGCGCCGTCGAAGCAATCGTCCAGACACTCGACATCGCCACCACCTCCCCTTCCGCTGGAGCGGCGGCGCACCACCTGCTCAGCTCCCTGGCGGAGCTGGGGCAGTTCCACGGGAACTGCACCCTGGCCGTCCGCGCCGGGGCGGTGGCGGTACTGGCCCGGATCCTCAGCGGCCCTGCGGAGGACCTCGCCGGAACCTCCTCGGTGGTGCTGGCGAGGCTGGCGAGTTTCGAGGAGGGGATGGGTGCGATCCGGGAGGTGCCTGGGGTGGCGTGGGTGCTGCTGGAAGCGGTGCGGAAGGGGTGCATGGTCGGCCGGGAGAGCGCGATGGAGGTGCTGGTAAGGCTGCTGAGGGAGAGCCGGGAGCTGACGCAGGAGGTGGCGGCGAGCGAAGACACTTCGTCACTGCTCGCCGATTTGTCGATAAGAGGATCGGCAAAGCTGAGGGACCAGGCTGCCCTGCTCATGAAGATGATGGACGACGCAGACTTCAAATTCGCCATCTAATTAAATCCTCAACCCAACCCTAAACCCTAAATTAAAAACTTTTTTTTTATTTTTTGCATTCGATTAAATAAAAGTAACGATGAAAATTTAGTCAAGAAGTCACGTGGAGATTTTTCATGAAATTTATTTCTTCAAAAACAGCTCAGACTTAATTTATCATTGTTGATTGAAATTTGGGGTTTGAGGTTGAGTAAACACTGAACCCTAAATCCTAAATCCCAAACTCAAACCCTAATTACAATTCTCTATTTTTGCACGTCTCTTTAGTGCAAAAGATGATTCGCTCACTTTTAATACCCCTATCAATCAGTTTCACAATCAATATAAATAAAGTAAAATCATAGGGAACACTTTATACCCAATCGTTGCTATCGCACTAGCCCCTTGTGGGGACTTCTGCACATCTCTCACTTTAACTGTAATGTTCTTTTTCATCGTTGCAAGGATTTAAATCATGAAAATAATTTTTTTATAAAATAAGAAAAAAATATCCACAATAGAAAATTTTAGAAATATTTTTTTTAATAATAAGAGCAAATGAATATAAATATTGACTTAATATGCTATTTAATTAATAAGTTTAAAAATGTCAAATATATAAAGTTTAAAGATTATAAATTTCAAAAAATCTTAAAGTAAAAATTAAAATAGAGAGCATGTGAATTGTATCATAATTTTTTTTAAAAAAAAAGTCAAGAATTTATAAAATATTAAAATAAATATATGAATTTTATTAATTTAAAAATATCATAAATATATATATTATACACACACACACCATACACATTCTATAAATATATGGGAAATTATTTTTTAAAAATAAGTAAAATATAAATAAAAAAAATCATGAATTTTAACTAAAATTTCTAAATAATTATTTTCTTCTTAAAATCACTCGTGATCAAACAACTTAAAATGACTAGATAACAGTTTTAATTAAAATGATCATATATAACTATTTTGAGTTCTTTTTAAATTTAAATGGATAGATGTGTTATAAAGCCAATTAGAGTTTCACATGTATTTTAAAAATAACCAAATTACTTCTAATCAAAACTAAAAACATTTATTCTCACTCATACTTTAAATTTTTAAAGTGATTAATTATACAAGTCAACTTTTAAAAAATCTCTTTCTCTATATATATATTTGATAGATAAATTACCTAAAATAAAAAAAAAGTTATTATATAATTATTTTAGAATATTTTTGGAATCTAAATAAATAGATGTACTTTAAAAAATTTCTAAAGTTTATGGATAATTTTTAAGTAATCAAATGAATTTATGATAATTTTAATCAAAATTATTTTATAAAATAATTAAAATTATTATAAATATTTTTTTTCAGAAGGATAAAGTTATAATTATTGTTGTTGTATCTAAAAAAAAATTAAAGCTTATAGCACATGGTGCGCCTACAGAATATCAATACTTAATATAGACATGGCTGCGTCGTCGTCAATTTAGGGAATTTTTTCTAAATAGACATCCGTATAAAATTTATTACGAAAATAAGTTTTCAAAAAACTTATTCCCAAAATAACCATCCGTACAAAATTTTTTTATTTTTCAGATCCGGGATTTAAATCCCGGATCTGAATATTTTTTTTTAATTTTTTTTTTCAGATCCGGGATTTAAATCCTGGATATGAATATGTTTTTTAAATTTTTTTAATTTTTTTTTCCAGATCCGGGTTTTTTTTTTAATTTTTTTTTTGGATTTTTTAATGTTTTTAATCTGGATTTTTTAAAAAAATCATTATAAATTTATAAAAAGTTTTAAAAATCAAATTATTTTATTAAAATTTTAATAAATAAGATAAATTTATATATTTTTTATTTTATAAAATAATTTTATTAATTATAATTTTAATAAAATAATTTATTTTTTTAATTTTATTTATAAATTTCTAATGATTTATTATCTAAAGTTGACGACGATGATTCACAATACGTCAATCATGGGCATGACGAAGAAGCTGAAAATAAAACAAATAACACTACTATAGTCCAGCAATCACACGAGCGAAATAGGAGTGGTAGAATTTCTTTTTCTCTCATATCGAAATCATTGACGAGATGTGGAACCGATTAAATATAATTTATAGTATATTTAATAAATATGTTTATATTTAAACGTGATAATTTTTTTACTAATAATATAAAT